>OX578144.1:22248737-22523737 GCA_951213105.1 Amaurobius ferox
TGCGTTAAAGAAATGCAGCAATTCTTATACAACTCATTCTACGTATTTTGGTGTTTACCTTTTTCATAAGTGAAAAGTAGGCTTCGTTGTAGACATAATCAAAGTTGGATAATCGTTTAAAATCAAATATATTCTAATTGCTTTGTTTCAGAACATTGATGCACAGAATTTAAGCAAAAATAAAGCAGTTTTAGGACGGATACAAAACTAAATATGAATTAAAAAGAACTTTAAAAATCACAATTTTGATACAAGATGTATGCCATATTTTATTTTGAAGTGGATCACGCGATATCTTCATATAATGGTCACGTGATATCTTCATTATAAAGGGTGTAAATATTATTTTAATTTTTATTAACACTTTACAACAAAGTTGAAAAGTGTTTATGACTTAGTTCATTCTGTCTGTCTGTCTGCCTGTCTGTCTGTCTGTCCGTTAGCACGATAACTGCCGTAAAAACGACTTAATCAAAATGAAATTTTAGTATGTTGTTCAGACGGTCAGTAGGACCTATGGGAATATAAATGAATAATATCACCCAATTAGTTTTGAATTGAACCCGGGTTGAAAAAATGAAATACATTGAGCCCTATATGACCTAATTTTTCAAACACTTTTTAAGCAGATTTAAAATTCACAAATTGCTTCGAAAATTTTAGGTAATATTCAAATTATTCCATAAAATATATAAAAAAAAATTCAGCGAAATATATTCAGTAGTTTTTTAAATAAAAATTAAAATAATAATTACACTTCTTATACGAAACGATCACGTGAGCATGAAATGAAAAGATCACATGACCCACTTCAAAATGATATATGGCATCTATCTTGTTTCAAAATCGTGATTTTTTAAGTCCTTTTTAATTCTTATTGAGTGTTGTATCCGTCCTAAAACTACTTTATTTTTGCTTAAATTCTGTGCATCTACATACCGAAACAATGCAAATACAATATATTTGAGTTTAAATGATTATCCAAATTTGATTACTTCTACAACGAAGCCTATTTTTCACTTATATAAAATGTAAACAGCAAAATATGTAGAATGAGTTGTATTAGGATTGCTGTATTTCTTTAACACAAAATAATTTAGCCTATGGAGTCAGCATGGCTGATATGAATGAAATATTAATTGATTTTATAAAGAGAAGGACGATTTTTTTCGATGAAGTTTTAAGCATAGAGTTTAATTACTTGTAGCTCCATGGTCTCAATATTTAAATAAAATAAATTATTATAGTATTGGGATGAATGAAATGAATGGGAGAAAGTAATGAATGAAATGCTGTTTTTATAGAGAGATCCAGGCGTGTTATTTTTTCTATGACGTCATTTGAATTAATTTCAGTTGTTTTCGATGATGTTTTCAAATATAATAAATTATCGTAGTGTTATGATAGTTTTAAAAATATTACCGTGGAATGTATCGCATTTTAGAGCTATTTAAACCAGGCAATTTATATTTCAATGCCGTCATTTGAATGAAGTTCATTTCTTTCAATGAAGGTTTAAGTTTTCAAATATAATAAATTAATGTAGTATTGTGATAAGTTTTAAAATATTACCGAGGAATGTATTGCATTTTAGACTTTTTTAAATAAAATTGCATTGAAGTTGGAAAGTGTTTCATAATCAATGCTTTAAGTATGATTGATCTTTCTTGTTTAAGAAACTGCTGAATATAGTTGGCTGAAAATTCTTTTATATATTTTATGGGATAATTTGAATATTTCATAAAACTTTCGAAGGAATTTGTGAATTTTAAATCCGCTTAAAAAATGTTTGAAATATTAGGTCCTATAGGCTTCAATGTATTTCATTTCTTCCACCCGGGTTCAATCAAAAACTAATTGGGTGATATTATTCATTTATATTCCCATAGGTCCTACACACCGTCTGAACAACATACTAAAATTTCATTTTGATTAAGTCATTTTTACGGCAGTTATCGTGCTAACGGACAGACAGACAGACAGACAGAATGAACAAAGTCATAAACACTTTTTAACGCTTTACAACAACGTTGAAAAGTGTTTATGACTTTGTTCATTCTGTCTGTCTGTCTGCCCGTTAGCACGATAACTGCCGTAAAAATTAATCAAAATGAAATTTTACTATGTTGTTCAGACGGTCAGTGGGACCTATGGGAATATAAATGAATAATATCACCCAATTAGTTTAGGATTGAACCCAGGTTGAAACAAGAAAGATCAATCATGCATAAGCATTGATTATGAAACACTTTCCAACTGAAATGTAATTTCATTTAAAAATTTCTAAAATGTGATTCATTCAGTGGTAATATCTTTTACATTATCACAGTACTACAGTAATTTATTATACTTAAATATTTAAAACTGTATCGAAATATAAATCATCTGATTCTTTATGCAAAATCAATGAATATTTCATTCATATAACTTGTATTCCAGACTCCAGAGCTAAATAATTTTGTGTGAAAAAAATTCAGCAATTCTTATGTAATTCATCTTACAATCGCTTGAGATATTTGCATTCTGCATATGTTAAAATTAGGCTTCCTTGAAGAAATAATAAAAGTTTAGGGATCATTTAAAATCACAACTATTGTAATTGCATAGGCACGGAATTTAGATACACAGATAATACACAGATAATATATATGTGTATGTGTATGTACTCAAAGTATTGGAATCGTGCCGAAGATCGGAACTCGAATTTTCAAAGGATCTACACGTTTTGGGACTTCTAGAACACGAAAAAACTACTTTTAGGAAGACGTCTGTGTGTGTAAGGGTGTATCTGTGTATGTTTCTGTGTGTCTGTGTGGATATTACATCCACTCTAATTGAAAAACTAATGGACCGAATTTCATACAATTTGGTAGGTATGTTTTTTGTGGGAAATCCTGATGTTCATTAGATTATAGAACGATTCGTAATAAAAGAATCTGCCTTCTTTGCGAAATGGCCGCAGAAATTGCCTTTATCCACTCTAGCTAAAAACTAATGAACCAAATTTAACAAAATTTGGAGTATAATATTTCAATAACCTACAAGTGATTTATATACCAAATTTAGCAAAATTTTGTATATAAATCATTTGTAGGTTATTCTAGTACGATTCGGGAAAAAGGAACGGGCTATTTTTGCGAAATGGCCAGCAAAAATCGTTATATATAAAAATAAAAGACTACGTGTGCTCAATTATATCAATTAAATTCCTATTTTATATCTGATTTTTGACAACAAAAAGAATAAGACTAACCCCATTACTCTAAGACTAGCCGTTCTTGAGATATTCTAGTTTTTTCGCGTTTTCGCTACGCCACCTTTGACAATAAGTCCAGCTATCAAATGAGAACCAAATTTAAGTTTAACGTGTAAATTAAATGTCATTTAAAATGCTTATGTAGTGCAGATAAACTCAAATTATCATTGAATAAATAAAGAGAACGAATATGAGTCTGCAGAGAAAGACATGTGCTGTCCACATCAGAATTTTTAACAATATTACACCAATGATTTATAGAAGTGAACGGGGATTATTTTCAGGCCATTTCGAAAAAAATGTATGATCTATATTTAAAGATCCATCAAATTTTTGTCGAATAAAATGTTCAACAAATTTAAGCTGTGTACCAAATTTTAACTCTCTAGGACGTAGGAAAGTGCATTTAAAATGCCATCAATTAAATTTATTATGAAGAGTTATATTAAATTTAAAAAAAATGAAAAATTGTTATCTACCAAATTTATTTTAAAATATGAAGCCACTCCCATATGCAAAACGTTTAAACAAATGGAGAGATATTTATTATATAATATCTCTCTCTTTTCTTTCTGGAAGATATCCCAAAGTCAGAATTTAAATGAAATTGTCTTTTTCCCTATATTAAATAATTTTTTTAATTAAAAAACTACTTAACATATTTTACTGAATTTTTTTTTATATATTCTATGGGATAATGTGAATATTTCCTAAAAATTTCGAAGCAATTCGTGAATTTTAAATTTACTTAAAAAATGTTTGAAAAATTAGGTCCCATAGGGTTCAATGTATTTCATTTTTTCAACCCGGGTTCAATAAAAAACTAATTGGGTGATATTATTTATTTATATTCCCATAGGTCCTACAGACCGTTTGAACAACATACTAAAATTTCATTTTGATAAACTCATTTTTACGGCAGTTATCGTGCTAACGGACAGACAGACAGACAGACAGACAGACAGACAGACAGACAGACAGACAGACAGACAGAATGAACAAAGTCATAAACACTTTTTAACTTTGTTGTAAAGTGTTAAAAATGAAATACATTGAACCCTATGGGACCTAATTTTTCAAACATTTTTTAAGCGGATTTAAAATTCACAAATTGCTTCGAAAATTTTAGGTAATATTCAAATTATCCCATAAAAAATATAAAAAAAATTCAGCGAAATATATTCAGTAGTTTTTTAAATAAAAATTAAAATAATAATAACAGCTCTTATATGAAGCGATCACGTGACCATGATATGAAAAGATCACGTGACCCACATCAAAATGATATATGGCATCCATCTTTTCTCAAAATTGTGATTTTTAAAGTTCTTTTTAATTCATATTGAGTGTTGTATCCGTCCTAAAACCACTTTATTTTTGCTTAAATTCTGTGCATCTACATACTGAAACAACGCAATTACAATATATTTGGGTTTAAATGCTCATCCAAATTTGATTATTTCTACAACGAAGCCAATATTTCACCTACGTAAAATTTAAACAGCAAAATACGTAGAATGAGTTGTATTAGAATTGCTGTATTTCTTTAACACAAAATCATTTAGTTCATGGAGTCTGCATAGCTGATATGAATAAAATATTCATTGATTTTACAAAGAGAAGGACGATTTTTTTCGATGATGTTTTACACATAGAGTTTAATTACTTGTAGCTCCATGCTCTTCATTTTTAAATAAAATAAATTATTATAGTATTGTGATGAATGACATGAATGGGAAATTATTTATGAATGAAATGCTGCTTTTATAGTGAGCCAGGCGCGTTATTTTTTCTATGAAATCATTTGAATGAAGTTCATTTGTTTTCGATGAAGTTTTCAAATATAATAAATTGTTGTAGTATTATGATAATTTTAAAAATATTACTGAGAAATGTAGCGCATTTTAGAGACGTTTAAACCAGGCAATTTATATTTCAATGCCGTCATTTGAATGAAGTTCATTTTTTTCGATGAAGGTTTAAGTATTCAAATATAATAAATTAATGTAGTATTGTGATAAGTTTTAAAATATTACCGAGGAATGTATTGCATTTTAGATATGTTTAAATAAACTTGCATTGAAGTTGGAAAGTGTTTCATAATCAATGCTTTAAGCATGGTTGATGTTTTTTGTTAATTATATTGTAAAGTGTTAAAAATTTGGCCCACTCCATGGGGAGCACTGTAAGGTCGTAATTAAGGCTATACGTTACCCAACTAAGTAATAACTGACATGGTGAGAATTTTTGTATATCTCATTTTTAACACTTTACAATATAGTTGAAAAGTGTTTATGACTTTGTTCATTCTGTCTGTCTCTCCGTTAGCATGATAACTGCATTAAACCTGACTTTATCAAAATGAAATTTTTGTATGTTTCTCAGACGGTCTGTGGGACCTATGGGAATACAAATGAATGATATCACCCAATTAGTTTTGGATTAATACCGGGTTGAAAAAATGATTTAATACATTGAAAAATACATTGAACCCTAAGGGAACTAATTTTTCAAACATTTTTTAATCGGATTTAAAATTCATAAATTGCTTCGAAAGTTTAAGGAAATATTCAAATTATCCTATAAAATATATAAGAAAAAATTCAGCAAATATATTCAGTAGTTTTTTAAATAAAAATTAAAATAAATTTACATCCTTTATATGAAGAGATCACGTGATCATTATATGAAGAGATCACGTGACATTATATGAAGAGATCACGTGACTCACTTCAAAATAATATATGGCATCCATCTTGTGTCAAAATCGTGATTTTTAAAGTTCTTTTTAATTCCTATTTAGTATTGTATCCGTCCTAAAACCACTTTATTTTTATGGAGGATGTAAATACCAAAAGATGTAGAATGAGTTGTATAAGAATTGCTGCATTTCTTTAACGCAAAATTATTTAGCCTATGGAGACTGCAATATAGCTGATATGAATGAAACAATCATTGATTTTACAGAGAAGCAAATGATTTTTTGATGAAGTTTTGAGCATAGAATTAAATTACTTGTAATTCCATGATTTTAAGTTTTAAATAAAATTAATTATTATAGTATTGTGATGAATGAAATGAATGGAAAAATGTTTATGAATGGAATGAATGGAAAAATGTTTAGGAATGAAATGCTGCTTTTATTTAAAGAGCCAGCCGATTTATATTTCGATGACGTCATTTGAAAAAGTTCATTTGTTTTCTATGAAGTTTTCAAATATAATAAATTATTTTAGTATTATGATAATTTTAAAAATATTACCGAGGCATGTATCTCATTTTAGAGATGTTTAAATCCTGCAATTTATATTTTAATGTCGTCATTTGAAAGAAGTTTATTTTTTTCCGATGAAGTTTAAGTTTTCAAATACTATAAGTTAATATAGTATTGTGATAATTTCAAAAATAATACCGAGGAATGTATCGCGTTTCAGAGATGTTTAAATAGAATTGCACTGAAGTTGGAAAGTGTTTCACAATCAATGCTTTATGCATGATTGATCTTTCTTATTTCTATGTATTTCACTTTTCTTCTTTATAAATGTTGGTCTATTAGAAAATAAACCATAAATGCTATTGCATTACAAACTTGATTAAATTATCTTTCCATTGATATATAATTTTATGGTATTGGTACAAAACAAGTGGTGTCATGAGCTATATATATATATATATATATATATATAAACTTTAAAACTTTTAGACTATTGTATGGAATAATATTACCAATAAGGCAATGTATACCAGTTAAACAATAAAAGAGTATGCGCAAAGCAGCAATTACAATTTTATGCACTATATAAAATACAATGAAATAAGTAATATAAAATACAATTGCCGCGGCACTCAAAGCATGCTTTTAACCGGGGAGTGGGGGTCACAACCCCCCCCCCCCCACAACCACTTTTTGGTACTGTTCATTATTTCATTGTATTTTATATATATATATACATATATATATATATATATATATATATATATATATATATATATATATATATATATATATATATATATATATATATATATATATATATATATATATATATATATATATATAAATAATAAACAAAATGTAATAATAAAAAATTCAAGTAATATAACATCACCATAGAAGCAAAATCAAGGCCATAAAGCCGATAAGAGAAAAGAACAGCACCGGCCCAAGTTCGATGATTAGTCCATGATTTTATATATATATATATATATATATATATATATATATATGTATATGTATATATATATATATATATATATATATATATATATATCCTTTATTTCAATGTATTTCATTGTATTTTGTAGGCAAATTTCAAGATAGTGTATTATGAGTTACTACTTACATTCTACCATTGGATTTACAATTATATATATATATATATATATATATATATATATATATATACCAAAAAGGAACACTTAAATTTATGATTCAAGTGTGAAAGATATCAAGAGGAAAAAAGGAGTGCAAACGAGGGATCATTAATGTCTAGGAGGATTGTGACCCCTATTCCTGATTAAAAGCGAGCGTGCTTTTTATTCCTTGGAAGCACTCTCAGAAACGGTGATCGCTCGTAGCAGTTCCAAAGTGTGTATTGGAAAAACAGAATCCATGTCGAAACAAAAATCCGGATTCAGAAACCAAGATAGCCTGAAACGGCTCGTAAAGAAGTCAAACATCATACAACGAAAATTTGACAACGATGTTCAAAGATCCAGAAGAAGATACTTTCATTACACTTAAAACTGCGAAGAAACAGTCACCGTTAATACAAAGTTACCGTTTTATCTAATGGCAACAAATCGATAAAATCTGCATAAAATACATTGTCTTTTTCAAGAGCTTTACAGTAATTTAAATAACAAGTTTGTAGGAATCCAATAGGATATCCGTTTTCCAAAGCCACCTTAATTAATTGTCGTTCACATTTAATTTTCACAAGAAGAATTTAATTTACGATATCGATTAAAATGATTACATATCATTTTTCTCAATACCTTAATACTTATATTGCTATACCAATTATATATATATACTGGTATATATATATATATACTTATTATATATATATACCAGTATATATATATACTGGCTTTATGTTGTCGTTGATAGCTTCTGACAGTGATTCGAGTAATACTTGTAATTTTTACTGAGAGTTGGCTTTGGAATAGAGTAGTATTTTTGCAAAGTGTTTATTTTTTCTAACGTTTCTTTATAACTTTGCAAATTCTGTATTAATTCAGGGTATGTTTTTCTGAAATATGAAAAGCTATAAATAAAATCTAGAACTAACTTTGATTATTGGAATCGTCAGATTTCAACTCTTCAGCGTTTGAACTCTTCACCCTTTTCGAAATAGTCGTAAATGTTTGGGTATTTATTTTGGTATTCGTTCTCTGTTCTTTTTCCAGTTAAGAGCAATGTTTGCCGCTTCTTCCATTTATTATTAATAATATTGCTTAATTTATATTTAGAAATGCGAATCCATGATTTTAACAACGTCCATTAATTACAGAATAAGAATATTTCTCTTCGGAAAGAATAAAAACGTAGACTTCTATTCAAAATTTGTTTACGTTCGCCATTTTAAAAATCGAAAAAATTTTAACTGCAGCAAACGATGATTTAGTTTTTTATAAAATGAGCCGTTGCCAGAATTTTTTTTAATTTAATGTTTGTTATTCTTTGCAATAAAATCGTTCTAAAAATGTGTAAACAGCATCTGTATACGTATTCCGATGGAAACCTCAGAAAAAATAATTGTTCTGAAGATTTGCTACCGAAATCGGTTGAAGCCGTTATATATATATGTTTGATGCTGCATGTTAATAAATATTTTCTTTTATTTAAATGTAATGTTTGCAGGAATTCGAGCATTTTTTCAAACACAGGTTCTTAAAAGAAAGAGAAGTTGAAAAATTATTGGAAGTAATGACGAATATAATTTGACTGAACAGAATACCTTTGTCTTGGAGGAGAAGAGCTCAAGCGTTTCCCAGTTGAATTTATGATGATATCCATTCTTATGCTGACCTAAGCCGAACACTTTAACAGATGATAATTTCGTAGTCAATTCTAAGAACTGATTCGAAAGCGTAACAGCTCCAGCAGATGTATCAAAACTGTAAAAAAAAAAAATAATAATCTGAGTTACAGAAACCTAAGGTTAGGAAGGAAATACATTTTAAAAATAAAATGCAAACATACCAAATTCTTGTGAATAGAAAAAATACTTGCTTTTCGCAGAAAAGCAAATACGAAATAAGTGTCTGAAAAATTAAATACTAGATACATCATAGTTTCTGAAAAGTTAACAGAGATGTCAACTCAATTACGTTCGACAAGCAAAATTTAAAACAATCATGAATAAAGCATTGATTATGAAACACTTTTCAAGTGAAATGCAATTTAATTTAAACATCTCTAAATGCGATACATTCAGAACTGATATATATTAAATTGTCACAGTACTATAATAATTTATTATATTCGAAAACTTAAAACTTCATCGAAAGAAAAGAAACTTTATTCATATGACGTCATCGAAATATAAATCGTCTGGCTCTCTATGTAAAAGCAATGAGTATTTCATTCATATCAGTTTTATTCCAGACTCCAGAGCTAGATAATTTTGCATGACAAAAAATACAGCAATTCTTATACAACTCATCGTACAATCACTTGTTTATATACTGCATCAATTAAAATTAGGCTTCGTTGTAGAAATAATCAAAGTTTGATGATCGTTTAAACTCAAAAATATTGTAATTGCGTTGGCACAGAAAATACGCAAAAATAAAGCGGTTTTAGGACGGATGGAACGCTAAATATAAATTTAAAAGAACTTTAAGATTTACGATATTTACATTGGGAAAAAAAGATGGATGCCATATTTTTTTTGAAGTGGGTCACATGACCTTTTCATATAATATGGGTGAAATTATTATTTTAATTTTTATTTAAAAAACTACCGAACATATTTTGCTGACATTTATATATATATATATTTTATAGGATAATTTGAATATTTCCTAAAATTTTCGAAACAATTTGTGAATTTTAACTTCGCCTAAAAAATTTTTGAAAAATTAGGTCCCATAGGGTTCAATGTATTTTACTTTTTCAACGCGGGTTCAATCCAAAACTAATTAGGTGATATTATTCATTTACATTCCCATATGCTCCGCAGATCGTTTCAAGAATATCCTAAAATTTCATTTTGATAAAGTCATTCTTACGGTAGTTATCGTGGGGACGGACAGACAGACAGAGAGACAGTATGAACAAAGTCATAAACACTTTTCAACTATGTTGGAAAGTGTTAAAAATCTATTCATAGTTTGCTCATCTGACAGTGAGACAAAGATAAATACTTATGGTCTTTGTTCTGTATGTGAGTTTGTGACGTGTGCTGATGCAAAATTATGTAGTATATAACAACAAGAAAGATCAATCATGCATAAAGCATTGATTATGAAACACTTTCCAACTGAAATGCAATTTTATTTAAACATCTCTAAATGCGATACATTCAGAGCTGATACATTTTAAATTATCACAGTACTACAATAATTTATTATATTTGAAAACTAAAAACTTCATCGAAAGAAATTGAACTTTATTCATATGACGTCATCGAAATATAAATCGTCTGGCTTTCTATGTAAAAGCAATGAATATTTTATTCATATCACTTTTATTCCAGACTCCAGACTAAATAATTTTGAGTGCAAAAAATTCAGCAATTCTTATACAACTCATCTTACAATCCCTTGTTTACATTCTGCATCCATTAAAATTAGGCTTCGTTGTAGAAATTATCAAAGTTTGATGATCATTTAAACTCAAAAATAATGTATTGGCGCAGAATATAGATGCATAGAAAATCCGCAAAAATAAAGAGGTTTTAGGACGATGTAACACTAAATATAAATTTAAAAGAACTTTAAAAATCACGTTTTTTACCCTGGGGAAAAAAAGATGGATGACATATTTAATTTTGAAGTGGGTCAGGTGATCTCTTCATATAATATGGGTGTAATTATTATTTTAATTTTTATTTAAAAAAATACCGAATATATTTTGCTGAAATTTTTTATATGTATTTTTTGGGGTAATTTGAATATTTTCTAAAATTTTTGAAGCAATTGGTGAATTTTAACTGTACTTAAAAAATGTTTGAAAAATTAGGTCCCATAGGATTCAATGCATTTCACTTTTTCAACCCATGTGTAATTCAATACTAATTGGATGATATTATTCAGTTACATTCCGATATGTCCCACAGACCGTCTCAACAACATACTGAAATTTCATTTTGATAAAGTCATTTTTACGGTAGTTATCGTGCGAACAGACGTAAACACTTTTAAAATCACACATTAACTAAATGCAAACAACATTCGATCATGCAACTTCAAAAATACCAATCAATACAAGACTGCGGAATTTGAAGAATATAACAAAAACCTGATGTGGGTAGCACATGACTTACCCTGCATAATGCAATGCCTTTACTTATTTTACAACGAAAAGACCATCGGTGTTAAAGTCTAATGGAGCCGAAATGGTTTTGCGCGAATAACAACGAATAACATTTCGTAAAGTAAAACTCAAATGTTGTAAAATCGACAAAAAAAATAATTCGATCTAAAATTTGATTATATACACTTAAAGGACTTTCAAAGAGCTACAAATTCTTGCTTATTGTTTATAGCTGGCTCTTTTAGTTTTTAAGATATAAGCATTACAGACATGAAAAACATAAAATTTTCATACCTCTTCAACTTGACAAGATGTGGGTAGCACACGACTTAATTCGAAAACTATAAGAACTTTTTAATAATAAATATAGATTTAAATACTAAATTTTCTAGTACATATTATTTTCGTTTACAATTTATATCCATATCTTCTAGTTGACTGTATATTTCATGAAAAATAAGTAAAACGGAGAGCTATTTTGCTAAGTTTTTTCGTATTTATTTTAAGTATTATATAGTAGTTATACTCTTTAAAAATGTTTACATTATTCAGAAAGTTAAAAATATTTTTGAATTTTGAAATATTTAACCATTTTTAAAGAGACATCTTTTATAATTAAATAATTTGAAACAATCGGTTTCAGAAACTATATTTGACTACTATTGATCAACTATATGTGACTATATGTGACTACTATATGTGACTACTATTGATCAATTAGGTATGAAAACATACATGGCTTATTCCTCCAAGAAAATAAAGTCATTATCGTCTCATTCGAATGCTTGAAACGTTGAAAACCAAACAAATTATCATGTGACTACTCACATAACTGTATCGGTGCTGGATCGTCGAACTTTTACAGAAAAGGGTGAGCTGAAAGTGTTGTACGTGATTGAATACAGAAGAATCTCACGAGCAGTATGTTGAGGAGCTTGCGTCGACGTATGGTGCGCAATTTTGGGCACAGGAACTTCGTATCGAGAATTTTCTGGATCATAAAACTGCAAAGATAAAGAAATCTTGAGAATAAATTGCATTCCCCATATGAAAACAAGATAAGATCATTTAAACACATTATATAATCTGCTGTGAAGTAGCCTGTGACTTTCCTTGCAAATGCAAATTCATTTTCATTTTTTTATTATTACAACTTTACATGGAGATGTATATTTACTGCGTTTCAAATCTTTAAGGCTCTAGTTAACCAGGTTCCATTAATCCTAGCGCAAAAAATTTTGAAGGCTAAGATCTCTTGTGGTGCATTTTAATTCTTTAAATTTCGAAACTTATCGGGCTAGTCCACCTGGGCCGTACACACGTTTTCGGGGAATAGGAGCAGCTAGTAAACTTAAATGTATCACTGCCTTTGGTGGTGTATTTTCATTCTTTAAATTTTCAATCTTATCGGGCTATCACTTCCTGAGTTCTCCGTAGTAGATACTCTTTTTTTCAAATACCTGCAAGCCATTTTAGTTAGGTGACAGTTTGTTTACAATAATGGTGATAAGAAAAACAATTTGGAAGACATTCCCATTGCAGGTACCAGTATCCATGTACCGGATGCTGGTACGTGCAATGGGAGTGTCTTCCAAGTTGTTGAGTTTTATCTTATAAAGCAACAGGTGAAATGGATATTTATTTAAAATGATATTGAATTTATAGTTTAAAAGGAATTTTTTATTTTCATTTGGTAATGTTGCTTATTTTAAAATGAAATCCCCAAAGAACACCGAAAAAACTGAACTATCTCAAAAACGGTATATTCTATCTTTTATTGAAAGTAGTTTAATTCATTTTGCCACAATAAATAAGCCTGAAACAAATAGTTAATTATTTAATGAAGCCTATTAAATCTTTTATTTCTGATTTTATCAATTTTAGAGTACCATTTCGAAAATATAAAAGCCCAGTTCCATTTTCTGCATCATTTCTCTAAAATCCAATCTGCACCAGGTTATTACATAAGTCACTTATTTCGGGCAATTTTCATGCTAGAGTGGATACATGTGGAGAGTGATATTCTTATGGTAATATTAAATGTCATGAGCTGTATAATTCTTTAACTCATCAAGATAATGGATACTACACGATAGCCCAAGTCAGTAAGACTGCATTTTATCCAATATTATTGGCGGTCTCTCTAAACATCCCTTTGGATCACAAGCCACCCCTTCAGAGCTCTAACTGCTTCCCAGGATAGTTGGTTTCGCAGAGGCAAGACAAGATCCGATTTTTCCTTTGTTGAATATTTCCACTCCTGAAGTCGACTTACGGGTAGTAGCCATGGACGTTATCCTGAACCCGATTGAGTCCATGTTTTAATTGATGGGTTAGCAGTGGGTGCTACTACAAATGTTGGTAAAGGAGTCTTTTCAAGATTTTTTTAGCTGAGCGAATTTGTGAGTACTTGGTGGGATAATTTATAGAGAAATCTATATTTTCCAGCTGGCTCTTTGAGCTGTTGAAACAAAACCTGAGGAAATATTTGTTACTTTTATTGACTCTTAATAATACAACCCTAACTATTCACCAGTTGCATTCTTCCTCCCCCGAGTTTTCCTGTAAGAGATCCATGTCAATTATTGGTTTCAGGAAGAAAGATCGTTCTACAGTGTATCTTGAGTCACTGTGGAATATATGGCAATAAAATGGTAGATAATATGACAAGGCGACATTTAAGTCAACTCAGCCAGTTGCTTCCATTCCTTTAAATAGTGCTAAACGGATTCTAAGGGGGGGGGGGGAGATCTAGATATGAGAAGTCTAACTATGGACCCTTTTTTGCAGGAAAGAAGTGGTCATTCCTGATGTACAAACACAAAAGAATTCCTCGGGATCTTACAAGAGCTGCTTTAGAACTTTAATAGGACATGATTATCTTCAGTTGGACTCTCTGACACATTGACTCGAACACTCTGTGGATACGTGAATATGACCAACGACTTGTGGTTTGTCCTAAACTACAATGTTGGACCTTGTGGTTTGTCCTAAACTAGATGACTTTGAGTGTTCAGCTCTATCTTTTTTTAAAGCATTTTCTGTTCTGTAATTGATTGCAAGATACAGCATGATTGAAAGAACAGTAGTGAGCATAGGATAGATAATCACCATCGCCCATAGGTTTGATCCTCGGTGTAATCAACATTTAATTTTCCTCCATAATACACCTCTGAGACATACAAACATAGGGACGTTCATCTTCTCGAAAGGGTTCGAAATGTGTTTAGGAAGTCTCGAATTCGAAAATTTGTGTAGGATCAATCAATACTTTATTGCATGATAGTAGGAGAAGGCAAAACAAATCTGATGTGAGTAACACACGACTTTCCCTATATGCTGCAATTAATGTACTTCTTTCGCTGATAAACAAATGATGCATAATAACCACGGCACAATGCTTTGTATAGTTGAATTGTATATTTGGCGCTTTTTCGGATAACAATCATGTCGAAAGCCCAGACCGTCCGACTCGTCCTAGGACATGAGTAGCAGTTTGGACGGCCGGATAATAATCATGTGAACAAGTACCCAATTATTTTATATTTCGTGCACTTCTATATAAATTGACAATTATTAATATTGATTTCATCCGCAATAAGCAATATAGTCCATATATTAAAATATTTTAATGATTAATTCCTCAATTTGTCGTAATTTCTGTTAATTGAACTTCGTTTTTGCCATTATGATTATAATTTTATCAACCTGAGACGACATATCTAGATTAGTTATTAAATTCTACCGTTCTAAAGTTTACGTCATTTGTTTTCTAATGAAAAATTACGTAAGAAATTTTAATTTACGTAACATTATTAAAGGCTCTGATTTTTTAATGATTTTTTTTTTATTTCATTGGAAAGTTTGGGGGGGGGAGGTCTTCCGAACATTCAGTTGCATTTAAAATCAATAGGCTTTCAGTATTCACAGACTGTAATATTTCGTCCAAATTTAGTTCAAAACGTTCCATTCGTTTGTGAAATATCGCTTCCACTCCTCCCCCCCCCCCCCACTCAAACTACCTCAAAAACCTCCGATTCGAGTTCAGGTATGCTTGAAACGTGCTCTTTAGTCGAAAACTTGAATTCGAAATTTCAATCCCGTCACAATACTTTTCTTTTTCATTATAATACGTATATAGAGAAAGTTATAAGTAAACAAATTTAAGACATCTTTTCCATGCAACTGTACAAAATGGTAAATTATCCTAAAACATATATAGTCACTCCAAGTAAGAAATAAAATGTTATATATAGAAAAAAGCTGATGTGGAGAGCACATGACTTTCATTATATAATGCAATAAATTTACTTCTTTTACAGTTAAAAATTAATGTATTTGATCCACGGCACAGTATTTTTAACGTCGAATTATATATTTGGCCCTTTTCCGGATGACAACATGTAAAACTATTTTGATGTACCCAATTGATTTATATTTTACGCAACTCTAAATTAACAATTATCAATATTGATAGCATCCTGAGTAAGCAATATAATTCATATGTTAAAATGTATTAATAATTCATCAGTTAGTCGTTGTTTTCATTTACTTGGCATCATTTTTCCAATTTTGAAGATATAGTCGTCAATCTGGAACGGAATATCGCCTAGTTGGCGATATTTCACTAAATTATTCCTCAAGTTTGCCACATGTATTTGCCACATGCCAAGTGTAACAGACAAACGGAGAGATGAACATTTCTTACATACTATACATTCTACCGTCATAGGACGGAACTCAGAATTTGCTAAGCACTATCTCCCATTTAGCGTCATCTTAATCAATTTGGCGACATTTTTATCAATTTGGCGACATTTTTATCAATTTGGCAACATTTTAAAAGTCGTCAAGTTGGCGACATCCCGTTAAATTTTTCGCTAAGAGTTACGGAAGAACGGAATTAGAAATGGGTTATTCTTATAGTGTATTCTTATTATGTTCTTTCAAAGATATCCATTAATCGTCATTTTCATTGATTTAGCGTCATTTTTATTAATTTGGCGACATTTTCGTATATTTGGCAACTTTAAAGAGTCACCAAGTTGGCGGCATTCCGCCAAATACGTCGCCAAACTGTCGCCAAGCGTTATGGACGGAGAAATAGGTTATTCTAAAAGTAAATAAACAACTATTGGTGGCTGAATATAAAACTATTACTAAAGTATCTTCTCCCCATGAGATAGATCAATGAAAATAATAATATCAAATTTTATAATAATATCACACATATGAAAAGTGAACACATTTAATAATAGTTAATATATATATTTTTTATTTTATGTAATTTTTGATAAATTGATTTGAAAAATGTGCAATATCTCGAGAACGACTAATCCTAGCGTTTTAAAGTTTGTGTCCATCGTTTTCTAATAAAAAATTGTATAAGAAATAATCATTTAAGTAACTTTATTGACGGTTTGGATTTCCGAATATTCGAGTGAGTTTAAAAACAATAGACTTCTAGTATTCACTGATTGTAATTTTTGTACCAAATTCCGTTCGAATCACTCTATTCGTTCGGGAGATATCATTTCCACAGACTCACTAACACACACACACACACACACACAATCTCAAAAACGTCTGATTCGTGTTCAGGGATGCTTGAAACGTGATCTCTCGTCGAAAACTCGAATTCGAATTTTCAACCCCGTCACAATACTTTCCTCACACCTTATATTATGTATATAAGGAAAGTAATAAAACGTTATATACGGATACAGTCAAACTTTTAATGAAGTTGCAAAATCTCTAAAAACTTCGCAAATTGGAAATTCTGTTAGAAATGGACTTTTTATAGTTATTTTTCTTAAAATACTTTTTCGACAAACTAATTTTGAATAATAAGTCATATTGGGCGTCATAATTCTAAACAATTTGCAAAATTATATCGATTATTTAAATTATAGATTTATTTATACAGAACAAGACTATATAAGCAGATTAACAACATCGGAATAAAATGACCCTAAGAATACATGTTAGATCTATCTAGAATAAAGTGGCCACGTCCGAAGGAATAAAGGTGAGAAATTAGGAACACTAACTTGGCAGCAAAGGAAGATGGAAGAAAACTGTTAACTACGCAGTTGTAGAACATTGTTTAATTGGCAGGAATCATTAATAAATCAGTAATTGGTTGCAAGAGGCATATATTTGAAAACAGTGTGGCTATAGGCGAAAGGTTGCTATATTCAGAAATGATACAATAAACAATACATACTTATAAGAATCTAGTGTGGAGATAACATGATCATCCTCAGCCATCTATAATGCGCATTTGAATTTGAGAAAGAATGTTACACTATAATTACTTTATTAATGGCAATGCATTTTGCAATCAATGAAGTATAACATTTATTTATAGCTTTTTACTTTCCTTATATACATAATGTATACGGAAAGTATTGTGACGGGGTCGAAAATTCGAATTCGAGTTTTCGACGGGAGAGCACGTTTGAAGCATCCTTGATCACGAATTAAACATTTTTGAAGTGATGTCTGTGTGTGTGTGTGTATGTGTGTATGTGTCAGTGAGTCTGTGAGACGATAACTGACGAACGAATGGACCGATTAGTACGAAATTTTGTACAAAATTCACAATTCGTAAACACTGGAAGCCTATTGTTTTTATACGCAATCGAATGTTCAGAACCTCCCTAAATTTTCGAGTGAAATTTTGAAAAAATAGTCAAAAAATCAAAACCGCTAATAAAGTACACAAATAGACATTTCTTATGTAATTTTTCATTAGAAAACGATTGACATAAATTTTAGAACGCTAATATGAACCGTTCTCGAGATATTGCACATTTCTCAAAAAAATTATCAAAAAGTCATATAAAATAAAAAAAAATATTTCCTATTGAGAAACATGTTCACTTTTCATATGTAATACCATGCGATAAATTGGGTGATATCATTCTCTTGGATCTAGCTCGTTCCATTCATGAAAAAAGATATTTTGAGTAATACTTTTGTATTTGAACGCCAATAGTCATTTATATGCTATAAGAATAACGTATTTCTCCGTCCATAACGCTTGAAGAGATTTTGGCGACGAATTTGGTGGAATGTCGCCAACTTGGCGACTTTTTTAAATGTTGCTAAACTAACGAAAATCTCGCAAAATGGATAAAAATGATGCTAAATCAATGACGACTCATTGATGATGACGACATGGAAAATGACGACTCATTGATGATGACGACATGGAAAATGACGACTCATTGACGAAAATTCAATATCTTGGAAAGAATATAAATAACTGCTATAAAAATAATCTATTTTTTTTTTTACTGTAAAAGTAGTAAATTCATTGCATTATATAAGGAAAGTCATGTGCTGCCCACATCAGATTTTTATATACGTATTCTGAGCATTATTTAGGCAAAATTCTGAGTTTGCGTTCCTAACTTTTTCAGTACTCCGCTAGAGGCGCTGTAAACACTTTTATTCAATCGAGCCTAATTACTTTAATGTTGGTAGACTTAACGTATATATTTAAGGAGTTTTTATTCCAAAGTTGTTGGGTGGTGCTTAATAACATTCCTAGAAACTCTGTATAAGAATGAACTGAAATTAGATTTTAAATTGTTTTTATTCGTACGTACATATTTTACAGAACAACAGTACTGTTTATAACTTATGCAGAAATGAAAGTATGTTATTTTTGTCCAGCGAGACTATCACTTTGAAAAGGTTTCTTCTTATAACACGTTTAAAACAATATGTTTTGCGAAGGATTTTCTCGAAAGAAAAGTTAGAAATGTTAAAAATTGTGTATAAATATACTCGTGAAAGGATGTAGAGTAAAAACTGTATTAAAAACACAGCAAAGAAAAAAAATAATTAGTAAAAATATCAACCAGTTTTGGGGTCAAAACACCTGCTCTTTCTTCAAAGAAAAAGACAGAGTAACCAAGCTAGCATAGGCAAAATAGCAGAAGACAATAAATAGTTGAATATCGCGATTAAGGAAGTCGTTTTCCACACGAAAATTGCAAAAAATGAGATAAAAACAAAATAACCGATTTTGAAAGCTACATAAGCAATATAATTAACTGTAAGAAAATGAGGAATAAATATTGTAAAAATTCGTAACAATAAAGACCTAAAAAATTATGTAGTATTTTTATACTGAAGAAGGAGGTTGTTTTTTGCCTCCTAACCTCGGCCGATACCGGTAAATGTTCGTTTTATGCTGTTTTTGTTACAATTTTTTTTTACTTTCCCTGCAATACATGATAATGTATAGGGAAAGTATTGGAATTATGCCGAAAATCGCAACTCGAGTTTTCGACGGATCTACCCGTTGCGAGACCTCTAGAACACGAAAAAACTATTTTTAGCTTGAACTCTGTGTGTGTGTCTGTTTGTGCAGATATTGTGTCCACTCTAACTAAAAAACTAATGGACCGAATTTCATAAAATTTGGTAGGTAAGTCACTTGTGGACGAATCTGGTGCTGATTAGTTTTAGGAACGATTCGGGATAAAAGAACCCGCCTCTTTTTGCGAAATGGCCCGCAAAAGCTTGTATCCACTCTAGCTAGAAAACTAATGGACAGAATTTCACAAAATTCGGTAGATAAGTCACTTGTGGGACACCCTAGTGCTGATTAGATTTTAGTACGATTCGAAAAAAATTACCTGCCTTGTTTTGCAAAATGACCCTCAAAAATCGCCAAAATCTAAAATAAAAAATTACGTATGCTCAAATATATCCATTAAATGCTTGTTTAATACGTAATTTTTAACGAAGAAAAGAATAAGACCAACTCCATTACACTAGGACTAGCCGTTCTCGAGATATTTTAGTTTTTTTGTATTTTCTCTATGCCACCTTTGAAAAAAATCTGATGTGGGCAGCAAACGACTTTCCCTGCAGACTCGAATTCATATTTTCTTTATTTCTTTAATAATTCATTAGATTGAGTTTAATTGAACCAAATAACACTAAATTTGCATTTTTAATTCAATTTTTGGTTTTATTTGGTAATTGGACATTTTTCCGAAATCGGCATAACAAAAATGAAAGAAATCTCAAATATCTTGAGAACGGTTAGACCTAAAGTATAATGGAGTGTGTTACATTATTTTCCTCTTCAAAAATTGCGTATAAAACAAGAATTTAATTGATATATTTGAATATACGCTACTTAGTCTTTTTTTTTAGATTTTGGCGATCTTGGCGGACCATTTCGTAAAAAAAGGCAGGTTCTTCTTTTCCGAATTGTACCAAATTCTAATCAGCACCAGAGTATTCAACAAGTAACTTACCTACCAAATTTTGTGAAATTTGGTCATTTAGTATTTCAGCTACAGCAGATAAATGGAATTTTTAAGGGCCATTTCGCAAAAAAAGGCGGGTTCTGTTTCTACGAATCGTACTAAAAACTAACCAGCACCAGGGTCACATCCAAGTGACTTACATACCAAATTTTATGAAATTTGGTATGTAAGTCATGGCTAATGGACCAAATTTTATGAAATTTGGTCCATTAGTTTTTAAGTTAGAGTGGATACATACATTGCACAGACACACAGACAGATACACAGACAAAAACACAGACGTCAGTCTAAAAATAATTTTTTCGTATTCTAGAGGTCTCGAAACGTGTAGATAAGTCGAAAACTCGAGTTCCGATTTTCGACATGATTCCAATACTTTCCCTATACATTACCATATATTGCAGGGAAAGTAATAAGTCCAGTTATCTAATGAGAACGAAAATTGAATGAAAAGTGAATTAAATTTAATTAAAATAAAGAGAACGTGAATATAAATCTGCAGGGAAAGTCATGTGCTGCTCACATCAGATTTTTTATTTTACAGTTATTTCTGTAGTAATTTGAACGATTTAATTTAAATTATGTAAAAATGTTTATCAAAAGACGAAGTTTGTCGAATAGAAAATAGTCTTCGCTATTTGGAGGTTAAATGTAGGAAGTTTTGTAAATATTTCAGCGTGCTACCAAAATTTTGTTAAATGGACGTAGTACGTTAAATGGAGGTTAGACTATATTGATTTTAATGACGTTTGTATTTGCAACAGTCGTTTCAAGAGATAACAATATAGTGAGTTAATCTGTGATAAGTACAGCTTTGAATGCATTGGTGCATGGCCATGCATCTTCTTCAGGATAATCGGATTAGGAACGTCATCAGATAAGACCAAAATGGTCAATCCGGAGAAAAGAATAAAAAGCAAAATGTTATGGTTAGTCACGTGTGGTTAATTAAGCATTCAGCGAAGCACGAAACCGAGTAATTTTATTACCTTGGAAATTTAAATTTTATTTTAAAATTCTTGCTTGAACAGGTGCAATATTGCAAAGTTCTTGACATGAAATTTTTGGCTAGAATCATAGCAAAAATTAACTCGAGAGTGGCTCAACTCGACTTTCTCATACCAGAATCCGTTATTTAGTAGCTTGGTTTATATTTCAAATTTTACAAGAACATTTTGAAAAATCAGTATCGTGGGTGGGTTCAAATGATTACAATTATTGTGTTGTTGTTGAGACCCAGACCGTCCGACCTACCAGAAAGGTGTAAGGTAACCGTTTGGACGGCCGGGAAGTGCCACCCAATTTAGACCGGAACCCAGTGGGGGAGGTATCCACAGGGACCGTACCCTCCTTCCCCTACCACCAACCTCTCGGAAGGACTTACGGACCCACATGTTTAACGTGATCGTACTCCGCATGAACATGGCGGCAGTTGTGGCAGCGTGCAAATCCAGCACGCAAACCACCGGGCTACCGCGCCCGAAATGTGCCAACATCACGCTGTGTTCCCAGGGGGTCACCCACCCAAGTACTAACCGCGCCCGATGCTGCTTGACTTCGGTGATCTAACGAGAACCGGTGTTTTCAACACGGTAGGGCCGTTGGCTTACAATTGTTGTGTTGAAGACCCAGACCGTCCGACTCATCCTGAAGACACAATTATTGTGTGTTACTCTTCACTTTAACCTTTTGCTTACGGGTGGGACAGCGTCCATCCCAAACGAAGAACCTCTCAAAAAGACAGGTATTTGACATACCCTATCCCAAACAGTTTGTTCCCCCCTTTGCAGGCAGTGGGCGCCACTGCCTACAAAGGGGAGAACGAACTGTTTGGGATAGGGTATGTCAAATACCTGTCTTTTTGGGAGGTTCTTCGTTTAGGAATGACGCTGTCTCACCCGTAAGCAAAAGGTTAAAGGGCTTGAAACAATCTTTAGATTGATATCATGCATGACAATGTACTCCGCGGGGGGGGGGGGGGGATAACTTGTCACCGAGGGGGTTTATGACGCTACGAATAAAAATACTGTATCGCGGCTATTTTTCACAACGATTGAAACTATCATTTTGTCGTGATCATTGAGCCATAAATAATCTCTTTCATGCATGAGTATATCAAATTGTGTCTTATTGTGCCATGTTAAAAATATATATATAAAATTTCGAAGTTTTCGCTCGAATTTAAAAAAATTCTATCTAGTCCTAGATTTTTCGATAATAAATCCAGATATAAAGTTTCGTGAAATCGATTAATATTTGCGGTTGTTATCGTAGACAAAAAATCGACCACAGATATCGCTCGAAAAATAGTCCAAATGTGTTCAGGAGGTCTTAAAGCACATATTAGTACTAAAATCTCGAATTCGAATATGTTCGTGAAAGTAATACTTTATCAATACCATATTACATAGTATGAGAAAGTAAAAATGGCTAGATTTTGTTACCTTACACCTTTCTGGTAGGTCGGACGGTCTGGGTTTCAACAACATCAACATCAACACAGTTACTTACAAGTAACTGTGTATGAAAGTTACAGGTTTAGCTATTTCTATGGCTAGATTTAGCCATTTTTGTATATTAAACATTCCAGAAGATGATTACATCTAGCCATAAATGGCTAAGTTTGATACGCTGAACAGATGAGCTTAATATGCTGAAACTTCCATTCATAAAAATGGCTAGTTATTGACTTTTTTTCTTTGGAGGTCGATATATTTCATAAGTACCGAAACTTGTTTTGAAATTTTGTTGTTATATAAATTTTAAGAAATGGAAGGTTTTTGTTTCTAACAGCGATATATGTTTTTGCCTACAATGAGGGAGATAAAGGAAACCGAGAATTTCTTGAATGCGAGCATGATCTTTTGTATTAGAATTAATTTTATGAGATTCTTATTCAAAATAGGTATAAACAGAACATATATTTAATCATAATTTTAAATATAAAATTAAAATTACAGTCAAAACTAAAAATATTTATTACTCTTTGTTAAAAGTGGCTGCCATCATGATATCTATTTAAGAAAAATAAATAAATAGAATTTATATTACACTGTAAAATTTCTACCTTCTTATAATATTGCACAAAAGAAATAATCATTTCCCTCAAAATTCTTGAGTTCGAGATTTTGACGGAAAAGACTCCATGTGTGCATTTTCAGCACTTTCGGAGATTTGCACGTATGCGTATTCATGGTTATACATGGTTATACCATTCGTTCTCAAGATTACACAAACACAGAGAAAGAGAGGTTGAGAGGGTTGCAGAGAGAGACCAGATAGACGAGTGCGTCATAGCGCATGTGAGGAGAGTGAAGAGATAGAAGAGTACGGGTGAGGATTTAAAGGGATAGGAGAAGAGAGCAGGTAGACGGGAGAGGAGATCGGGGAATAAGCAGACAGAAGAAATGAGTGAGAAGAGAGAAAGGGATGATAAGAATGAAAAATATGAGAAGAGAGAAAGGTATAAGAGAAGAGAGAAAGGAATAAGAGAAGAGAGGGAGAAGAAAAAGGAGAGCGAGAAAAGAAAAAGAAGAGAGAAAAGAAAAGAAGGGAGAAAAGAAAAAGAAGAGAGAAAAGAAAAAGAAAAGAGAAAAGAAAAAGAAGAGAGGAAAGAAAAAGAAGAGAGAGAGAGAGAGAGAGAAAAGAAAAATGAGAGAGAGAAAAGAAAAAGAAGAGAGAGAGAGAGAGAGAAAGAAGGGAGAGAGAAAAGAAAAAGAAGAGAGAGAGAAAAGAAAAAGAAGAAAGATAGATAGAAAGGAATAAGAAGAGATAGATAGAAAGGAATAAGAAGAGATAGATAGAAAGGAATAAGAAGAGATAGATAGAAAGGAATAAGAAGAGATAGATAGAAAGGAATAAGAAGAGAGAGAAAGAAGGTAAAGAGAAAGAATGTAAAAAGAAAGGAATAAGAAGGTAAAGAGAAAGGAATAAGAAGGTTAAGAGAAAGGAATAAGAAGGTAAAGAAAAAGGACTAAGAAGGTAAAGAGAAAGAAATAAGAAGATAAAGGGAAAGGAATAAGAAGGTAAAGAGAAAGGAATAAGAAGGTAAAGAGAAAGGAATAAGAGGAGAGAGAGAAATGAATAAGAGGAGACAGTGATTGAATTTTTTTTAACAATGTACAAGCAATTTTATTTACGTTTTAGGAAAAGTACAAGTGGCTATAATGCTAGGTCCATTTGTTTTATGGGACATCAAATTAAACAAAAATACAATCCTCAATATTAAGAGCTCTTTTCAGAATATAAACGTTTCAGAATTTTCACCTTAATGAATCTAACATAAGGAATGTTTATGTGTTTCAATACAATACTGTTACGGCGTATCCTCTCAAATCGTGGATTCACTCCCAGGATTCAAAAATGAATCCGGATTCTTGGAGAACTAACGCTTTTATTTTAAAGCCTCAAGTGTAAACAGGAACAATATGCAGTAAAAACACTATCTTATAATATCACAAAACAATTATCAGGTATAATAAAAGAGCAACCAAATGCTAATTTACAAAACAGCCGAATCTGTTCTCAAAACACTGAAGTATCTCATAATTCAATCTGGCTCATATTCCACGAACTCTGTCCAACTGAAAGATGATTTCCTTATATAGAAATCTCTAAAAAGAGGGTGGTATCTTCGAAATTAATGGATAATTCTAGGAGGGTCCACCGGATTCGGAAACTCCCCCAAAATTGCTAAATCTGGCACCCAGATCACGAAAATGTCGCCAAGTTCAAGCAACTTATAGCAATGGTTGCCTGTAAAAGTGTTTTCTTCTTACGGAGAAGCAAAGCACTGTAAAACATTTCATATTTTCTTAACGATACTGATTTTAGCAGGCATAGGAGTATTTTAAGCACCCTGTTAAAATTAGCTATATTTCGAAAGGGAAATTATATATTATCATAAAATATTTTACTTATATTACACTAAAATAACAGTAATAAGTTTCAATTATGGTCACCCACTAATTTAGATTCAGATAAGCTTTAAATATTTATATTTAAAACAATAAGACAATTTGCATGCAGTTGGAATATTTCCTATATTTTAACACCGTCAACTATAAAGTTAAAATTTAAAGTTCTCAAAGGTTTTTCCATAACGGTGGTTTAAATAGCTAATTTTTATTCACATATAAAGTCGCCAAATTTCAATTTACGTGGTGTTAATTCAATGCCAGTAAGATTGTTGTATAGCTTAATCTACAGGGTATCCCAAAAAGATTGAAACGCGCTTTAATTCTTTTGCCTTATTTTTCAACATTTTTGCCTTATTGGAGATAAGTGGGCAATGTAAATTGCAAAAATGTTGAAAGTAAGGTAGGAAATAAGACTACGTTAATGAAATCGTTCTCCTATTCATTTTTAAAAATTGACACTTTTTAAATTTTTATACGACCCCCTTAGACAAATTGGGTCAATCAGAAATTTTTTATTTTTAATGGAACAAGATCATTAAAATCCCAGCATATCTGTATCTTTAAAATCAACTGAATTATGATAAAGGAAAAAATCTGACTTATGCTACTTTTCCGTACCATATGAAAGGCTGTGTTCATCAGTGGAAATAGGGATCATAAACAAATTGACGATGGAAATTGTTTGCATCAAAAGTACGTTAAAATGTGTCAAAATTGTTTGTCACAAATGCATCTAAATAAAGCATTACACAGACAGAAATCAAATAAAGCAGTGGTACTCACTACGCGGTTGGGTATCCTATATATTATCGTCCAGTTTTATCTGTGGTATGTCACAAATTTACATTTCTAATTTGATATATGGTTTCCATTCACAATGTTCAATTTTCAATTAAATATAACTCGCTCAATTTTAAAGATACAGATATGCGGTTTCTTTTAATCTTGTTGCATTAAAAATAAAAATTTTCTGATTGACCAAATTTGTGTAAGGGGGTCCTATAAAAATTTAAAAAGTGTAACTGTTTGAAAATTAATGGGAGGACTATTTCATTAACGTAGTTTTATTTCCTATCTTATTTTCAACATTTTTGCAATTTGCATTGCAAACTTATCTCCAACAGGTAAAGAATTAAAGCGCGTTTCAATCTTTTTGGGATAACCTGTATATTTGTGACACATTTGATGACTTTATGTACAGTGATTAGAAGATTGTTTTCAGAGTAATAAATTCACTTATTCCCATTCAGAGTAATAAATTCACTTATTCCCATTTTCAGAGTATTAAATAATTTTTCAATACTGTTAGTACGATACCTTACACTTTCGAACAGGTCGAACAAACAAACAGTATTGTTAGTGCGTATCCTCTGGTAAAATTGCATAACAGATCCCAATTTTTCACCTAGCAGCGTATTGACACGGTTGATATGCGCGAAATATAGGTTGTTTTAAATATTTCGAAATAGTTTTGCATGGTGTCAGGAAGTAAGACGTCAATTTTCAATTGACAGTTCATTATCGTAAATAAATATTGTAAATTTGCTACATGATTATTCGATTGGTAAAAAGGTAAAATTATGACATTATGTAGGAAAAGTTATGCTCTGCTTACACCGGATATTTTTTTCTTTTTACTTTCCCTGCAATACATGGTAATGTATAGGGAAAGTATTGGATTCATGCCGAAAATCGCAACTCGAGTTTTCGACGGATCTACGCGTTTCGAGACCTCTAGAATACGAAAAAACTATTTTTAGCGTGACGTCTGTGTGTGTGTGTCTGTCTGTGCAGATTTTGTATCCACTCTAACTAGTTAGCCGAATTTCATAAAATTTGGTAGGTAAATCACTTGTGGGCGAATCTGGTGCTGATTTGTTTTGAGTACAATTCGGAATAAAGAAAACCCGCCTTTTTTTGCGAAATGGCCCGCAGAAGCCTGCATCCACTCTAGCTAAAAAAGTAATCAATCGAATTTCACAAAATTCGGTAGATAAGTCTTTTGTGGATTACCTTGGTGCTGATTAGATTTTGGTACGATTTGGAAAAAAAATAACCTGTCTTTTTTTGCAAAATAACCAAAATCGCCAAAACCTAAAATAAAAAACTACATATGCTCAAATATATCCATTAAATGTTTGTTTTATACGCAGTTTTTAACGATGAAAGGAATAAGAGCGGTCCCATTGCACTAGGACTAGCCGTTCTCGAGATATTTCAGTTTTTTCGTACTTTCTCAACGCCACCTTTAAAAATAAGTCCAGTTACCAAATGAGAACGAAAATTGAATTAAAAGTGAATTAAATTTAATTAAAATAAAGATAACATAGATATAAGTTTGCAGGGAAAGTCATGTTTTGCCCATATCAGATTTTTTATATTACAGAACTGCTTCATGGTTATATTAAAGGGTAGAACTTCCACCGTTCACCATCTGCCGAAACATCTGTTGCCCTTTTAAGGTCGGAAGATTGTACTGAAGTCAATTGCCTCTAAATGCTAGAGGCAATTTCAGAAATAAAACTATATGTAGGAACGGGTAGCGTTTGAAGCAGTAAAAAAAAAAAAGGATGGACAAAATGGCGGATGTCTCTAATTTCGGCCTTTCAATAAAAATGAGGGAAATTTGTCATAATGTAACAACGGAACATATGACAAGATATGCGGTCTCATATTTGAGGAGAAATTTTCTGTTCATAACGGATCTCTTTTATCTGTTCTTTTACTTCCTCTAGAATACATAATGTACAGGGTGTTTAACAAAATGTGAACAACGGTAGTTTTTTAGAACCATTGGTTGTAGACGCATATAGTTCCAATTGCAAAAATGCTGTAAATAAGTTAGGAAGTTAGTAATTTAAATGATGCAATTTAATATAGTAATTTAAATGATGTGCAATATTTTTGTAAAAAATAAAAGAAAATACTTTTTATACAGTTCTTTAACGAAAACAATCAAATTATAAAAATTTTATCCACACCGTATTTAGTAAATCTGATAAAAATAACTGCAATGCGATTAAATTTGACAATTATAAATTAAAATTTGCATTGGGAAATAAGAGTGTGAGGGGGGGGGGGTACACAAATCCATTTCGGTTTTAAATAGTGACTGAAACTTTTACTACTTAATCAAATTTATTTTTACTCTAATATTTTAAAAAGCTATTAAGACACCATTTCGTCGATTTATAGTTTGTATTTAAGCATCCAAGTAACTTTGCTATACAATTAGATTTTAAACTATGGTTCTGTTCAGTAATACCAAGTTCTGTGAGATGATTACGATTTACGGCGAATGCAACTGATCTCCTAGTTCCGAATGTAATCGATTTTAAAATGTAAAATATATGCTTATTTTCCCATAGATATTGTTAGGAAAATACCTTGCAGACCAACAAAATCATAATTATCAGTTTTTTTACCTTATTTAAGCATTGAAATAACTTTCAACCAGAATCACTTGGTCTGTCCTTTATAGTTTCAAAAACAAACTGCTGGAAAAATGGTTTTAAAATCTTAATAAATAAATTGTTTCTGTGAAACAATTCAATTTGTGAAAGGTCCCTGGATTCATGAATATCAGTAATTACAAGAATTTCGAAAAGCTCTCATAAAGTGGTGTAAGCCAGAAAGTTTAGCAATTAATTTCGTCTTAAATGTGCACTTTTAAATGAATAAGTGCTACCTGTAGCTATATTATCAAGAAAACATGCATTGCCTTTTATATTTTCTGAGAAAAAGAATGTATTCACCTTACATGCTGGGAAAATAAGATAAATTCCACTTCCACCTTCCCAAACCTATGAAACTCGGTCTGCTTTGGCGGGCAAACCTGCTTCTCTGTCTTTTGATGCAATTGTAGATGTAAAATCCGTTTCTTCTGCCGCTAATGGAAAATATGGTGAACATTTTGATGAGTTTAGAAACTTTAATTATTCTTCTATTGTTTATTCTTTATTTACCACATCATTTGAAGAACCCGCAAATAAAGGGTTTGTCTATGTTACTCAAATAATAGGCATCGGTAATACGCAAGACGGCGCAAAACATCTTTTGAGCGAAACTTATTTCCGTTACGTTACAAGCGTCATGGTTCAGCGACTGAAGCGTGTAATTCCGTCTGTTTGAAAAGAACAGACGACACTGATTCCACTGGTTGTCATCTGCTTACGAAAAGATGGCCGCGATCTTGTTGAGATAATTACCATTTCTTTTTCGATCCGATCAACAAATTATACCAATTCTGAGCTGAAAAAAATCGGAATTTTATACTTATTTCAGTTACTTTTTACTTCTCCGTTCTGACTGTATGCTTGCTGTACGTGAGGTTAGAATCATCGCATGAGCTGTTTCGCTTTGTCCCAGTTCTGAGTTTTTGCGATTCGTTTGAAAGACACTGCGAACTTTGCTGTTTGTAAAATCAACAAATCTCAAAGATCTCAAGGACGGAGTTAGAGAAGTGGCCAGGAGAGGATATGGTCCTCCCTTTAAACTTCTAGCTAAGAGAAAAGGTAATAGAAAAAAGGAGATTCATAAAAGAAAAGAGTTTAAATCGAAGTTGTACTTGGAGGGAGGGGGGGGGGGAGGCGACGACCGAAATCGTGCCCTTCACCAAGTCTTCAGAAAGGAAGAAGCTGGGGCCCAAGCAGGCGTCCAGTGGAAATAGAGAAATATAAGATGGGAAGAGGGGCACAGGGCCTTGAGCTTGAGTAACACTAGACGGGCAGATGGGGGGCGAGGACTGGCCAACTATTCGCGAGTTCCCAAAAGCAAGGAAGGGGTATAGATATGGTGGAAGTCAAATAATAAAAGTGGAGAGCAGTTATAAAACTATGCTGGACGACTCCGCTTGGCGCGGAAGTAAATATCCTGTACTTGACGCCCAGGTAACGACCGAGCGTGCTTGCGCGCTCTAAAATCAACAAATGGGAGTGGCCATATTTCGGGCAAAACTAACTTGAATACATTGTGGAAGCTAGGGGCGCGGTAGCCCAGTGGTTAGTGCGCGGAAATTGCACTCGGTAGGCTCGAGTTCGATTCCCTCCGCTGCCAAAACTGCCGCCGTGTTCACGTGGAGTATTATCATGTTAAACATGTGGATCCGTAAGTCTTTCCGAGAGGTTGGTGATAGGGGAAGGAGGGTACGGTCCCCGTGGATGCCTCCCCCCCTGGGTTCCGGTCTAAATTGGGTGGCACTTTCCGACCGTCCAAACAGTTACCTTACACCTTTTTGGTAGGTCGGACGGTCTGGGTCTCAACAACAACAACACTGTGGAAGCTATGATCAGCTAATGTCTCAGTTTTGTCTTGTTCATTATACGAACATTGACCAGATGACACAATAAATAAAAAAAGTGTTTAAATACAGCATACAGGAACAAAAATAAACTGGTCTTCAAAGGCAAACAATAGCTGCCTTCTTGAGTACAGACAACAAGAAGCGCGACCTCAACTACTTAAGTTAAATTCGCAATTAAGTATGGCACACGTGGCTAGCTGAAGGTAGGGTAGGACAAAATAAGTTGACAACGTCGCTGGAAGAAATAGAAGGGGAAAAACCAAACGACTGGCAAGAAACTACGAACACACAAAACTACAGAGGAAGAAAGAATAAAATAAAGCAGTAAGAGAAAGGGTAACAGAAAGAATACAAACAGCATAATAGAGAGAAAACTTACCAAAAACAGAAGAACAAATAACTAGAACAAGCAGAAAAACATGAAATTTAAATATAAAGGAACCAACTGGTTTTAAAGCTATATGAGCTAACTTTGTCAAAAAATAGTAAAAATATAACTAAAAGGTAGACAAAGAATCGAAAAAAGAAGGAAAACGACCGAAATAAAAAAAATAACAATGGTCGTCAAAAAGGGAGATTTATTACTTATTCTTTACAGATGGTTTAAACGTCTCCGGTTTCGTTTGCTACCGTCTTTTGGTAGGTTTTCTGCCTATTCTTTTGTTTCTATTCGTTCTGCAGTCTGTATCCCTTACGCCCTTATTTTCTTCTTTTTTTCCCCCTCTGTGGTTCTGTGTTTTTGTAGTTTCTTGCTATTCGTTTTGTTTTCCCCCTTTCATTTATTTTACATTTTCTATTTATTGTGTTAATATTGCAGCAGATTTTGAGGGATTAATTGATTAACTATATGGTTTTCATAGCAACAGAATCCCTTTTTCATAAAAATATGAAAAATCATTAATATAATTTTGAATTTGAATGATAGAAATCGGTTAATTTGAACTCCAAATCATTGGTTTGGGCAGAGCAGAAAAATTTAGCAGTTGCAGTAACATTTTGTTTTTTGTTTATTAATCGCGTTTAATAGATGTACTTTATAACTTATAAATGTTTCTCCTTTTTCTTATACCCTTTCACAGTTACGTTAGCTTTGCCACAAGTATAGAGTTGTTAATATTTTGAGCAGCCGGAGGAAAAAATAGATAAAACGATAAAAATAACAAGAAAGATCAATCATGTTTAAAGCATTGATTATGAAACACTTTCCAACTTCAATGCAATTTTATTTAAACATGTCTAAAATGCAATACATTCCTCGGTAATATTTTAAAACTTATCACAATACTACATTAATTTATTATATTTGAAAACTTAAACCTTCATCGAAAAAAATGAACGTCATTCAAATGACGGCATTGAAATATAAATTGCCTGGTTTAAACATCTCTAAAATGTGATAAATTCCTCGGTAATAATTTTAGAATTATCATAATACTACGATAATTTATTATATTTGAAAACTTCATCGAAAACAACTGAAATTCATTCAAATGACGTCATAGAAAAAATAACACGCCTGGTTCTCTCTATAAAAGCAGCATTCCATTCATAAATAATTTCCCATTCATGTCATTCATCACAATACTATAATAATTTATTTTATTTAAAAATTAAGACCATGGAGCTACAAGTAATTAAACTCTATGCGTAAAACTTCATCGAAAAGTCCTTCTCATTGTAAAATCAATGAATATTTCATTCATATCAGCTATGCAGACTCCATGAACTAAATGATTTTGTGTTAAAAAAATACAGCAATTCTAATACAACTCATTCTACATATTTTGCTGCTTACATTTTACACAGGTGAAAAATAGGCTTCGTTGTAGAAATAATAAAATCTGGATGAGCATTTAAACTCAAATATATTGTAATTGCGTTGTTTCAGTATGTAGATGCACAGAATTTAAGCAAAAATAAAGTGGTTTTAAGATGGATACAACACTCAATATGAATTAAAAAGAACTTTAAAAATCACGATTTTGAGACACGATGGATGCCATATATCATTTTGAAGTGGGTCACGTGATCTTTTCATATCATGGTCACGTGATCGTTTCATATAAGAGGTGTTATTATTATTTTAATTTTAATTTAAAAATCTACTGAATATATTTCGCTGAATTTTTGTTCATGTATTTTATGGAATAATTTTAATATTACCTAAAATTTTCGAAGCAATTTGTGAATTTTAAATCCGCTTAAAAAATGTTTGAAAAATTACGTCCCATAGGGCTCAATGTATTTCATTTTTTCAACCCGGGTTCAATCCAAAACTAATTGGGTGATATTATTCATTTATATTCCCATAGGTCCTACAGACTGTCTGAACATCATACTAAAATTTCATTTTGATTAAGACATTTTTACGGCAGTTATCGTGCTAACGGACAGACAGACAGACAAACAGACAGAATGAACAAAGTCATAAACACTTTTCAACTTTGTTGTAAAGTGTTAAAAATACGGATGGAACGATAATCATTTTAGCTTTCGTGTGGATAGAGCGGCTTCTGGTCCGCCGGAGATAGGTGATTGGAATAATTGCTGATACAATTCTGTGCATTGACGCCCAAGCAATTGTTATGGGAACACCGGGTTATGAGTATGAAGAAAATGTTCTCACCTACCTTAATTCTCAGTCTATATTTCGTTTGCATTTCCACTTTCATGTATACAGTCTGTATGTCATCGCCGTACCTCGAAGGTGCAGGTATCCGACGAAGAGGCACTTCGAAACCATCTAGAGTTACATCAGCCTTACTAGAGGCTTCATATCCGTAGTTGGAAGGATAGACACACGTTGGCACTTTGTCTTCCAACGTCTCATTACGGTCCTCAAAGGTTAACTGTCCCAGGTAGCAACATCCTCTGGCTTCGCAGGCAGCTTGATTCACTCGAGATTCCTCCGGATAGCAATTAAAACGTTCAGTAGATTCCAAAAGAGTACTGGGACACTGTGGAAACCAGTCCTCTCTCTTTGGAAGGGCTAAGATGCCCTCTTGCTGGCTAGTACTTTTTACAAGAAGATAGTAGATGAGTCCTAGAGCTGTTGCCAATAGCACAAAGCAGACAATGACCATGCACCGCACTTTGCACGAGTAGCTGATAATCCTTCCAGAGAAACAGCAGGATTCTTTTTGAGGTTGGTTAGGTGTTCTTGTTCTGTTTGTCATTTTCACAGATGGCGTTTCGGCAGCGTGAGATTCTGCCTAAAAATAAAAAAGAATAAAACAATAAACGTAGAAGTCAAACTAGTACAAAAGTTTTCAACTCGAATGTTGTCACGGATCGGTAGATTTCTCAAATGTTTAGTTGCGGACTCATACATAACTCAAAATTTCTAACGTAAAACGATATATTATACGTATTTTTTGCAGCAGCATGTTATAATAGGGTATTTTTTATTCTGCATTTCTTCTCTTATCATTCTGCATGTATTAATTGAAATCAAAGCATAAAGTTAAATTTAAAATTTAATATAAAAATATCTTAAACAGCTGTTTGTTTGTTCGACTTGGACCGTCAGACCTATCCGAAGATGCAAGGTATCTGTTTGGACGATTGGGGCAGTGTCCCCCAATTTAGACCAAAACTAAGCGGGGGTAGCAACCACAGGGACCGTACTCTCCTTCCTCTACCACCAACTTCTCGAACACATATTTTACGTGCCCGTACTCCGCAATAACACGGGGACAGTTTAAGTAGAGCTGGGAATCGAACTCGGGTCATCCGAGTGCAACCCCCGTGCGCTAACCACTGGACTGTCCCATACCGTTTAAACAGCTGTTAAAAAACTTTAAAAGCAAGAATACTTCTTTAGTAACAGCATAAACAGCTGATTAAAATAATAAAACGATTTCAAAGGCAAAAAGTGCTTTCTTCGGCAGGATATATAGGAACATTGTATCCTTATTTTTTCTTTTTTTGATGTAGTTAACTACATTTTTTTTTCAAAACTGTCTTTTCCTTAATTTGTTACTCGTCAGTTTTTCCCCTATTGTTAATGGTAACCATTTAGTTTCTGAAATTGATTGTTTCTTTTGCTTGTATATTCTCTATCATTTACTTTTCTAATGAAAGTAGCTATTTTATTTACAAAAACTAGTGGATTTCTTTTAATTTTGTTTGGTGACCTACATTGATGATGTCAATGAACAAAATATATTTATTCCCGTTTACAGCAGGGAATTTAGTTTTAAAGATGACACAATAAGCATTAAAAAAGAGAATTAAAAAAAAGAAAAGGATATTACCATTCACAACATTAGAAAAAATATGATGTGGGCAGCAAATGACTTTCCTTATATAATGCAATGAATATACTACTTTTACAGTTTAAAAAAATGTTATTCTTATATTCTTTCCAAGATATTCAATATTTTTCAATTAGTTGTCATTTTCGTTGATTTAGTGTCATTTTTATCCATTTGGCGAGATTTTCGTTAACTTGGCCACATTTAAAAATCTCGCCAAGCGTTATGGATGGAGAAATAAGTTATTCTTACAGCAGATAAATGACTATTGGTGTTCAAATACAAAAGTATTACTTAAAGTATCTTTTTTCATGAATGGAATGAGTTAGATCCACGAGAATGATGTCACCAAATTTATTGCATGATATTACATATGAAAAGTGAACATGCTTCTTCACAGTTAATATATTTTTACTTTTCTTATATACATAATGTATATAAGTATTGTGACGGGGTCGAAAATTCGAATTCGAGTTTTCAACGGGAGACCACGTTTCAAGCATCACTGATCACGAATCAAACATATTTGAAGTGATGTCTGTGTGTATGTGAAAGTGTGTGTGCGTGTGTGTGTGTGTGAGAGAGTCTGTGGAGACGATAACTGACGAACGAATGGACCGATTCGGACGAAATTTGGTACAAAAATCACAATCCGTAAACGCTGGAAGCCTATTGTTTTTATACGCAATCGAATGTTCAGAAACTCCCTAAATTTTCGAGTGAAATTTTGAGAAAATCGTCAAAAAATCAAAACCGCTAATAAAGTTACGCAAATAGACATTTCTTATGTAATTTTTCATTAGAAAACGATTGGCATAAATTGTAGAACGCTAACATGAACCGTTCTCGAGATATTGCACATTTTTCAAAAATATCAAAAAGTCATATAAAATAAAATAAAAATATTTCATATTGAGAAACATGTTCACTTTTCATATGTAATACCATGCGATAAATTTGTTGACAGCATTCTCGTGGATCTAGCTCGTTCCAATCATGAAAAAAAGATACTTTGTGTAATACTTTTGCATTTGAACGCCAATAGTCATTTATTTGCTGTAAGAATAACTTATGTCTTTGTCCATATCGCTTGGTGAGATTTTGGTGACGAATTTGGCGAAATGTCGCCAACTTGGCAACTTTTTTAAATGTTGCTAAATTAGCGAAAAACTCGCCAAATGGATAAAAATGACGCTAAATCAATGACGACTCATTGATGATGACGACATGGAAAATGACGACTCATTGACGAAAATTCCATATCTTGGAAAGAATACAAATAACTACTATAAAAATAATCTCTTTTGTTTACTGTAAAAGTAGTAAATTCATTGCATTATATAAGGAAAGTCATGTGCTGCTCACATCAGATTTTTTTTAATTTATTGGACTTTTTGATAAATTTATTTGAAAAATGTGCAATATCTCGAGAATAGTTGATGCTAGCGTTCTAAAGTTAATTTCAATCGTTTTCTAAGGAAAAATTACATAAGAAATGTCTATTTGCGTAACTTTATTAAAGGTTTTCATTTTTTGATGATTTTTTCAAAATTTTACGTGAAAATTTAGGGGGGTTCTGAACATTCGATTGTGTTTTAAAACAATAAGCTTCCAGTATTCACGTATTGTGATTTTGTACCAAATTTCATTGGAATCGCTCCATTTGTTCGTGAGATATCGTCTCCACAGACTCATTGACACACACACACATACACACACAGACATCACTTCAAAAATGTTCGATTCGTGATCAGGGATGCTTGAAACGTGCTCTCCCGTCGAAAACTCGAATTCGAATTTTCGACCCCGTCACAATACTTGCATTATACATTATGTATATAAGGAAAGTTAAAATAATTAAGTGCGCTTGAACCCTCAAAGTATCAATTAATGTTTGGAATGGAAAACATTACTTAGATGATATTTAACTCAACATAAAAAAAATCAAACCACGACCTTTTCGTTTTCAAATAACACTATAGAATGCATTATCTATCCAAAACATAAAGAAATTAAAAGCAATTAAAATAGTTGTCGATTCTTACAAATGGTGCGCTTCTTGTGTGTTCTGACGGAGAAGGCTACCTATTGCCTTCGAAACCAGACGACACTAATATTTTGCATTGTATGTTGCATTTAACGAAGTTGTTTATTTTAATTTTATTACATTAGCAGCTGTTTGATCTCTACGTATAATCAAGAAATTGATTTAGTTTTAGCAATGTGCAATAGATGATACTACATGAGTTCTTGCTACTATATATTTTATTTCCGAATAAATGAAACAAGCTGTTACAATACAATGGAATCAATATTTTTTCCGTATTTGTCCAACTCTCATTGACGCTCTTAAACGGATTGTTAACATTAAATATTTCCGCTTACTTTTTGGACTGGGATTCTCTAAAAATAAATTTCTAAAATTAATAAAATTTGGCTTAAAAATTAAAAATTAGCTTCCACGCACCAGACGAAAATTCTTGAATACTGGTTGTGATCTGCAGTCCGGTGTTCGAGAAAAAATTGGCGGTGGTTCCAGTTCGATGGAGCTGAAATGGTTTTGCTTGAATAACATTTTGTAAAATAAAACTCAACTCTTTTAATATAGAAAAAAAAAATTATCAAAAATTTGATTATATAAACTTGTAGGGCTTTCAAAGAGCTACAAATTCTTGCTTATTGTTTATAGCTGACTCTTTTAGTTATATAAGCATTACTTTAGTTATATAAGCATTACAGACTTGAAAAACATAAAATTTTCATACTTCTTCAACTTCACAAGGCGATTACTCGAAAACTATAAGAGTTTTTTTTAAATAATAAATATAGATTTAAATACTAAATTTTCTAGTACATATTTTTGTCGTTTATAATTTATATCTATATTTTCTAGTTTACTATATTCATGAAAAATAAAAAAACGGAGAGCTACTTTGTAAGATTTTTCGCATTTCTTTTAAGTATCATTTAAATAGTTAAATATACTTTTTAAAAATGTTAACATTATTTAAGCAGTTAAAAATATTTTTTAATTTTAAAATATTTAATCATTTTTAAAGAAAATACATTTTTTATAATTGAATAATTTGAATTGGAATATTTTATATTGCAACAGTACCAGAGCGTAATTCAGCGCTAAAAGGAAATGTATGCCAGTGGTCAAATTCGTCAAGGAAAAAATTAAAACTATGAGAAATCGACTTAAAGTACAAATAAAGGCACAAGGAACATTTATAAAATTAAATCCAAAAACTTAATTAAAAAGTAAAAATAAACAGAACAGAAACGGCTTGAAATATAATATCCATTAATGTATGTAATAATTAATAATGTATAATGTAATGTAAAATTTAATTATGTATATATTTATATATTATACATTTATTATGTGTATATTTATTAATAATGTATAAAGTAAGTAATGCAAAAATTAATGATGTATGTCATTATGTAATATTCATTACTTATATTTGTTCTATTTAAAAATTCAAATGAAATAATTGAATAAGTTTAAATTATTTAAACATTTTAAAATTCAGTATCTAAATAAATATATTATTTAAATACAGTGGAATCCCAATGTAACGACAACCTTTTCACCGTAGTAATTAATTTTATAAAGCATATATGCACAAGTTTCAAATCAAAATACTTTTTTAATGTATGTCATGGTATTTTGAATGTAGTTTTGCTCCTGCATGCTGTAACTGGGACTACGTCCTGTTGCTTGCAGTCTTTGTAAATAAATAAATAAATAAATAAAATAGTTTTATAAATTTTACACAAATTTAATGACAGTTTTGATTCAACAAAAATAATTTACGGTAATTTTTTTTAGTGCATCAAATCGAATTTTAACTTTTATAAAATATATTTTGATAATTTAGAAATATTTAAACTATTAAACCATCCAAAATTATCTTTCAAAAATATTTTATAATTAATATGTATAAAATAAATCTGCGATAACACGTATTAAATTTTCATGCACAAAATCTCAATCCCTAAATTTGCAAAAGGTAAAATAGGCACTTCGGTTCGTTTCAGTAAATTGCACCAAACTTAGAAAATCACAAAAATGTAAACATCTATTAAATTAAATCCAACGAATATCTCTCGAAATACACGAAATCCAAACCATTTTCTAACGAAACGAAAACCAAAACACGACTTACGTTCAGTCTTCGCGGAGAGCTCCTCGTGACATAGTAGGACATGCACTGTTTCCAGATCTCAACCGGAGAATCGCAGCCGTGTCGCAATTTTTATGCGCTACTGCAATAGCCAATGGAGTGTGCGAGTTGCGGCCCCAAATGGACCGGAACACTTTGGGTTATTGGATGAATTGCGCATCGCTCTGGGACCGTCAAGATTCGCGAATCATCGCCGCCTAATCAAGTCCCCATTCACTGGGATGTATCCACAAAAAGATTCGCGAGGAATTGCTTTTATGGCTATTACTAGTTTCTCAGCCCGTCGACGACGAAGAACGGGAGCAACTTTCCGATAAAAATGGTTTGACAGATAGTACTTAATTTTTACTTTTCGTACTATACATAGTAATGTGCAGCATAGTCGTCCATCCGGACACCGTGCCAGTGAGGAGGAGGGGGGGGGGGGGGTCGGGATCACCTCACATTTTTGTGAGAAAGGAAAATAAAATAAAATAAAAATTTACAAAATGGATCTGAATCTGCAGGGAGAACCATGTGCTGCTCACATCAGATTTTTAAACTAGAGTGTGTACATACATTGCACAGATGCACAGACGGTTAAAAATAGTGAATTCGTATTCTACAGTGCCCAAAATATGTAAATCCATCGAAAAATCGAGTTCCAATTTTCGACCGCATTCTAATGTTTTCCCTACACACAGATCTGCACATACAAATTCTGTATCCCCCCCCCCCCACTACAAATATTTATCGCGTACCCCCATCCCCTTCATATTTGATTTCCCCGTTTTTGTGAATTTTTTTTTTTTTTAAATAAAATTTACAAAAATGGGGAAATCAAATATGAAGGGGGTAGTTTAAAAAAAAATCACAAAAATGGAGAAATCAAATATGAAGGGGGTGGGGGTACGCGATAAATATTTGTAGTGGGGGGAGGTCCAGAATTTGTATGTGCAGACCTGTGTGTAGGAAAAATATTGGAATGCGGTCGAAAATTGAAATTCGATTTTTCGATGGATTTACGTATTTTGGGCACTGTAGAATACGAACCCACTATTTTCAACCGTCTGTGTATCTGTGCAATGTATGTAAACACTCTAGCTTAAAAATCTGATGTGAACAGCACATGACTTTCCTTGCAGATTCAAATTCATTTTGTAATTTTTTTATTTTATTATGCATTTAATTGAGTTTAATTGGAGAAAATATCATGGATACTTTTTTGATATTATATCCAATTTAACTTTTTATTGTATCTTCGTTTCACTTAGTAACTCAAATCACTTTAAATACTTCAGGTCCTCAAAATTTCAGAAAACCGAAATATCTCTAGAACGGTTCATCCTACAGTCATGGGGTCAGTCTTATTCGCTTAGTTGTCAAAAATTACCTGAAGAACGAGTACTTAATTAATATACTTCAACAATTTTAGTCATTTATTTCAGATTTTAATATCTTTAAGGGCCATTTCGCAAAAAAAGAGTCTGTTATACTTTTCCAAATCATATCAAAATATAATCAACAGCGGGATAATCATCATGAGAATTAACTACGAAGTTTCAAGACATTTTATTAAATAGTTTTTTACCAGCAGTTTAGTTTTAGCAGTTTTAGCAGTAATAGATTTTAAAATCGTTTTAATTTTCTCAAAAATTAAAAACTTAAATATCTCGAGAATGGTCCATTTTAGAGTAATGGGGTGGATCCTATTCCTTTTATCGTCGGAAATTACTTATAAAACAAGAATTTAATTGATATATTTGAGCATATGTAGTATTTTATTTTAGATCGGTTATTTTAGATTTGCGGGCCATTTCGACAAAAAAAAATCTGATGTGGGCAGCACATGACTTTCCTTATATAATGCAATGAATTTACTACTTTTACAGTAAAAAAAATAGATTACTTTTATAGTAGATATTTATATTCTTTCCCAAGATATTGAATTTTCGTCAATGAGTCGTCATTTTCATTGATTTAGCGTCATTTTTATCCATTTGGCGAGTTCTTCGTCAATTAAGCAACATTTAAAAAAGTCGCCAAGTTGGCGACATTCCACCAAATTCGTCGCCAAAATCTCGCCAAGCGATATGGACGGAGAAATAAGTTATTCTTACAGCAGATAAATGACTATTTGCGTTCAAATACAAAAATATTACTCAAAGTATATTTTTTCATAAATAGAACGAGCTAGATCCACAAGAATGATGTCACCAAATTTATCGCATGGTATTACATATGAAAAGTGAACATGTTTCTCAATAGGAAATATTTTTTTTTATTTTATATGACATTTGATAAATTTTTTGAAAATGTGCAATATCTCGAGAACGGTTCATGTTAGCGTTCTAAAATTTATGTCAATCGTTTTCTAATGAAACATTACATAAAAAATGTCTATTTGTGTAACTTTATTAGAGGTTCTGATTTTTTGACGATTATTTCAAAATTTCATTCGAAAATTTAGAGGGGTTCTGAACATTCGGTTGCGTATAAAAATAATAGGCTTCCAGTGTTTACGGATTGTAATTTTTTCAAACTTCCTTTGAATCGGTCCATTCGTTCGTCAGTTATTGTCTCCACAGACTCACTGACACACACATACACACAGACATCATTTCAAAAATGTTTGATTCGTGATCAGGGATGCTTGAAACGTGCTCTCCCGTCGAACACTCGAATTCGAATTTTCGACCCCGTCACAATACTTTCCTTATACATTACTGTATATAAGGAAGGTAAAAAGGAATATTTTATTTTTCCGAATCCTACCAAAATATAACCAGCATCACAGTATCCCACAAGAAACTTATCTACCAAATTTTGTTTAATTTGGTAAATTAGATTGGATAAATTATAGATAATTATAAATATTAGAGTGGATAAATACAATTTTTGAGTGTCATTTCGCAAAAAAGACAGGTTCCTTTTTCCCGAATCGTACCAAAATCTAATCAGCACCAGGGTCACCATTCACAAGCAACTTAGCTACCAGATTTTGTGAAATTTGGTCAATTAGTTGTTTAGCTAGAGTAGATACATGAGATTTTTGAGGGCCATTGCGCAAAAAAAGGGGGTTCTTTTATCCCGAATCATACTAAAATCTAATCAGCACCAAGGTCACCCAGAAGTAACGTATCTGTAAAATTTTATGAAATTCGGTCAATTTGTTTTTGAATTAGAGTGGATACACACATTGCACACATATACATACACACAGTCGTCACGCTAAAAATAGTTCTAGAGATCCGAAACGTGTAGATCCGTTGAAAACTTGAGTTGCGATTTTCGGTATGATTCCAATACTTTATCTATATATTATCATCTATTGGAGGGAAAGTAAAAATCTGATGTGAGCAGCACATGACTTTCCCTGCAGACTCAAATTCACTGTCTCTTTATTTCATTAATAATTCATTAAATTTATTTCAATTGCACTAAATAACACGCATAAATAATAGACTCAAAACCGGCAGAGAAAAAATACGAAAAAACTAAAATATCTCGAGAACGACTTATTTTCAAAACTCGCGAAAATTTTCGAGAACGACTTACATACCAAATTTTGTGAAATTCGGTCCATTAGTTTCTGAGATAGAATGGTTACATACATTGCATTGCACAGACAGACACACAGACATACAGACACATAGACACACATACAGACGTTACGCTAAAAATAATGTTTTCGTGTTCTAGAGGTCCCGGAACGTGTAGATCCGTGAAAAACTCGAGTTGCTATTTTCGTCATGATTCCAATACTTTCCCTATACATTACCATGTATTGCAGGGAAAGTAAAAATCTGATATGGGCAGCACATGACTTTCCCTGCAGACTCATATTCACCTTCTCTATTTCATCAATAATTCATAATATTGAGTTTAATTGCCTGAACTATATAACGCCCACAATTATTTAAAATGACACTAAAGTGGCACTTTTAATTCAATTTTCGCTTTCAGTTGGTAACTGGACTTTTTCTCAAAGGCGGGCAGCGTAAAAGCGAAAAAACTAAAATATCTCGAGAACGGCTAGTCCTAGTGTAATGGGGTTGGTCTTGTTTGTTAAACATTATGTATAAAACAAGCATTTAATTGATATATTTCAGAATACGTAGTTTTTTATTTTATATTTTGGAGGGGCCATTTAGCAAAAAAGAGCGGGTTACTTTTTTCCGAATCATACCAAAATCGAATACGGTAACCCACAAGTGACTTATCTGCCAAATTTTGTGAAATTTGATCTACTAGATTTTTGAGATAGAGTAGATACATTTATTGCTCAGACAGATACAAACACACACTGACACACACACATAGAAATCATGATAAAAATAGTGTTTTCGTGCTCTGCAAGATGTCTCCCGAGCATATACCACACATGCTCTATTGGATTCAGATCAGGAGAGTTTGCAAGTCACTACTTGTGCTGGATATCTTCAGTTTGAAGGAAGTCGTCGACCAAGGTCGTACGGCGAGGAGGGGCGTTATCATCCATGAATATGAAATCAGAACCAACAGCACCTCGAAACAATCGAACGGTAGGCTCAAAGACTTCGTCTCTGTATTTTTGACCGGTAACCGACCCCGTGTCAAATATGTGGACGTCTGTGAGGCCGTCCGTCATGTTGCCTACCCAGGCCATGACTCCCCCAAACAGAAAACGGTGTCTTTCCGTGATGTTTTCCGGGTGAAAACGTGTTCCACGTTCTCTCCAGATCGTGGTACGACGAAAGTCAGTTTGCAGGCTAAGCCTGGACTCGTCACTGAACATAACATTGCACCACTGTTGTCCACTCCACTGCCGATGTTCCAAACTCCACTATGAACGCGCGCGTTTCTGTGCAGAAGTTAGGGGGATGCAAACTGCTGGTCGTCTGGCATAGAGGCCAACGTATCTGAGTCTCCTGTATACAGTGACTCCTGTGGCGGCTGTCAGGGTTGAACCCAGTTGTCTGGCAGAACGATTCCTCTGACATGGCGCAGTTGTCACCAAATATCGGTCTTGTCGAGTAGTTGTTACCTTTGACCGACTTGGTTGTCGGGTAACATCTCTAGCGGTTTGGAACCTCTGCCACAATCTGGAGATCACATACTGAGGCACATTCAGAATTCAAGATACTTCGGTTTGAGATCGACAGAATTCCAGCATTCCAATAATTGGTCCCTTCAAAAAGATGTCCAGATGGCATCTTTGTGACATCTTTTGTCCATTTTTAACATTTTACAACAAAGTCGAAAAGTGTTTATGACTTTGTTCATTCTGTCTGTCTGTCCGTTAGCACGGTAACTGCCGTAAAAATGACTTAATCAAAATGAAATTTTAATATGTTGTTCAGGCGGTCTGTAGGACCTATGGGAATATAAATGAATAATATCACTCAATTAGTTTTGGATTGAACCCGGGTTGAAAAAATGAAATACATTAAAACCTGTGGGACCTAATTTTTCAAACATTTTTTAAGCGGATTTAAAATTCACAAATTGCTTCGAAAATTTTAGTTAATATTCAAATTGTTCCATAAAGTATATAAAAAAAAATTCAGCGAAATATATTCAGTAGTTTTTAAAATAAAAATTAAAATAATAATTACACATCTTATATGAAACGATCACGTGACCATGATATGAAAAGATCACGTGATCCACTTCAAAATGAAATATGGCATCCATCTTGTCTCAAAATCGTGATTTTTAAAGTTTTATTAAAAGATTTTTAAAGTTTGTTATTGAGTGTTGTATCCGTCCTAAAACCACTTTATTTTTGTTTAAATTCTGTGCATTTACATACTGAAACAACGCAATTACAATATATTTGAGTTTAAATGATCATTCAAATTTGATTATTTTTACAACGAAGCCCATTTTTCACTTACGTAAAATGTAAACAGCTAAAAATGTAGAATGAGTTTTATTAGAATTGCTGTATTTCTCTAACACAAAATTATTTAGCTCATGGAGTCTGCATAGCTGATTTGAATGAAATATTCATTGATTTTACAGAGAGAAGGACAATTTTTTTCGCTGAAGTTTTAAGCATAGAGTTTAATTACTTGTAGCTCCATCGTCTTAATTTTTAAATAAAATAAATTATTATAGTATTGGGATGAATGAAATGAACGGGACATTGTTTATCAATGAAATGCTGCTTTTATAGAGAGATCCAGACGTGTTATTTTTTCTATGACGTCATTTGAATGAATTTCAGTTGTTTTCGATGAATTTTTAAAATATAATAAATTATCGCAGTATTATGATAATTCTAAAATTATTACCAAGGAATGTATCGCGTTTTAGAGATGTTTAAACCAGGAAATTTATATTTCAATGCCGTCATTTGAATGAAGTTCATTTTTTTCGATGAAGGTTTAAGTTTTCAAATATAATAAATTAATGTAGTATTGTGATAAGTTTTGAAATATTACCGGGGAATGTATTGCATTTTAGAGATGTTTAAATAAAATTGCATTGAAGTTGGAAGGTGTTTCATAATCAATGCTTTAAGCACGATTGATCTTTCTTGTTTATTGTTAACAACGCTCCGTTCCACTGCAATTGCGAAATCCTGCCTCAACAGGCCATGCCGCTCGAAGCCGTTTTATACTCGTTCCGACTTGCACCGGTGCTTTGCGCATGTCGACGTCGACTGAACTGTTTTGCATATGCACAATGATTTACCTTCGTCTCACGATTCTCCACAACTGATTGTGAACCATTGTATCCATATTAACTCCGAATTTTTCGCATTTTAAGAATTATGCTTAACTTTTGGACATGAGTGTAAATGCAAATTTTTAACACTTTTGGTAATTTATTAGTCCTAACAGAATGAGTTACACATACGTACGTGAAAAATCTCCATCAAAATACAACTGACATTTATTTCATATCCAGCGAAATAAATGATTATCGCCCGTGAAATAAATGACTCCGTGAAATAAATGACTATCGGGTTTTGTATTTTGACTCCTAAGAATACCTTGGACGTCAAAATACAAAACTATTACGAACAGCATCTTCTCACGTAAATGAAACGAATTTAGATTCACGAGATTAATGTTATACGAGAAAGATCAATCATGCATATAGTATTGATTATGAAACAGTTTCCAGCTGCAATGCAATTTTATTTAAGCATCTCTAAAAGGCGATACATTCAGCGGTAATATTTTTTAAATTATCACAATACTACATTAATTTATTATATTTGAAAACTTAAAACTTCATTGAAAAAAATGAACTTTATTCAAATGACGTCATTGAAATATAAATCGTCTGTCTCGCTATGTAAAAGCTGTAAATATTTCATTCATACATTTTTATTCCATTCCTTTTATTCATCACAATGATACAATAATTTATTTTATTTAAAAACATAAAACCATGGAGGTAAGGTACCTTCATCGAAAAAGTCTATAAAATTGTCTGTTCTCTATGTAAAATCAATGAATGTTTTATTCGTATCAGCTATATTTCAGACTCAAAGAGCTAAATATTTTGTGTTAAAGAAATTCAGGAATTCTTACACAACTCATCCTACATCTTTATACGTTTACATTCTCCATCAGTGAAAATTAGGCTTTGTTGTAGAAACAATAAAAGTTTGATGATCATTTAAACTGAAATATATTGTAATTACGTTGTTTCAGAATGTAGATGCATAGAAATTAAGCAAAAATAAAGGGTTTTAGGCGCATACGACACTAAATATGAATTAAAAAGAACTTTAAAAATCACGATTTTGACATGATTTAAAAAACTACCGAATATATTTTGCTGAAATTTTTTCATATTTTTTTATGAGATAATTTGAGTATTTCCTAAAACTTTCGAAGCAATTTGTGAATTTTAAATTTGCTTAAAAAATGTTTCAAAAATTAGGTCCCATAGGGTTCAATGTATTTAATTTTTTCAACTCGTGTTCAGTCCAAAACTAATTGGGGTATATTATTCATTTATATTCCCGTAGGTTCCACAGACCGTCTGAACAACATGCTAAAATTTAATGTTGATAAAATTATTTTTACGGCAGTTATCGTGTTAACGGACAGAGTAACGGACAGACAGACAGCCAGACAGATAGAATGAACAAAGTCATAAACACTTTTCAACTATGTTGTAAAGTGTTAATAATATTGCATATGAAAGGTGATAAATCACTTTATTATTTGACAGTATTTACGACTTTTTAATTTTATGTTATTTTTTTATAAATTTATTTGAAAAATGGGTCATATCTCGAGAAGGGTTTATGCTAGCGTTCTATAATTTGTCATTCATTTTTCAGTGAAAAATAACTTATGCAATGGTTGTTTATTTAACGGAATTGAAAATTCTGCTATTTTAATGACTTTTTCAAAAGTTTATTCGAAAATTGTTTAATATCACGAGAACCGTTCTTGTTATCTTTATGTTTGTATCATTCGTTCTCTAATGAAAAGTGACGTCAAAAATATTTATTTATTTATCATTGAAAATGCTGAATTTTTAAGGAAGAATCATTATTAAAAGTGCTGAATTTTCTTTTTTTTTATAAATAGTGTTTTTTCCAAACCTTCTATTACGTTTAACATTAAGAGACTTTCAGTATTCATTGATTGTTAAGAATCGTATTAAATTATATTCGAAGTGGATTATTCGCATCCACAAACTCGCGGATACGCATACACACCAACATACACGTACCCTATGTATGTAGAGAAAGTAAAAATTATTATTTAAGATAATATTCTGTAGTTAGTCATAGTTGGATAATATTATCAGGCTATAACTAAATACAAAATGTATCATTTAATGCTTTAATATGAAACTTTTAGAATATCTCTCTACTGAATTAAAACATATTTTGATATGCGGTAAATTAACTCAAAAAGCTTTCATTGCCAGGATAAAAGCTTTTCTAGAGTTTTGGGATTTCATGCTGCGAATGTTCAAGTTTAAATTTGAAATACTGATACCTCACAGATAGTCAAATAATCCGTTACTTTAGTTAATGGCATGGACCTTATCTTGAAAACTGTAATTTTGTTATCAATGGCATTGCAATGAAAGGATATGGCGCCGAATAATCTGCATTACTGCATGGTGTTTTTTTTTCAAATTTAAGGTTAGAATTCCGATAAAGATTATTTTTCGCTCACTGTCTTAAAGTTCCAAATGATAAGTATAATGTTTAGATTTTGGAATCCGTATTGTTCTTACAATGGTAAAAAGACGAAATGTGCAAAAGGCTCTAATACAACTTTAATAATACGTTCTCAATTGTGAAAAAAAATTGTATTAAATTATATTCGAAGTGGATTATTCTCCTCCATAGACTCCCGGACACACATACACACAAACATACACTTACCCTTTACATTATATATGTATATAGGGAAAGTAAAAATTATTATGTTAGATAATATTCCGTAGTTTGTCATATTCTGATAATATTATCAGGCTATAACTAAATACAAAATGTATCATTTAATGCTTTAATATGAAACTTTTAGAATATCTCTCTACTGAATTAAAACATATTTTGATATGCGGTAAATTAACTCAAAAAGCTTTCATTGCCAGGATAAAAGCTTTCCTAGAGTTTTGGAATTACAAGCTGCGAATGTTCAAGTTTAAATTTGAAATACTGATACCTCACAGATAGTCAAATCATCCATTACTTTAGTTAATGGCATGGACCTTATCTTGAAAACTATAATTTTGTTATCAATGGCATTGCAATGAGCGGATATGGCGCCGAATAATCTCCATTACTGCATGGCGTTCCTTTTCAAATTTAAGGTTAGAATTCCGATAAAGATTATTTTTCGCTCACCGTCTTAAAGTTCCAAACGATAAATATAATGTTTAGACATTGGAATCCGTATTTTTCTCGCACTGGTAAGAAGACGGAATGTGCAAAAGGCAGAGATAATAAAACTTTAATAATGCGTTCTCAATTGTGAAAAAAAAAATCAATATATGAAATATAATTTTAATTTAAAGATCTGTTTTCCGATATGAATTTGCATTGCATTTCACGACTTGTTCTTTTATATACTTCATTTATGAAATGTTATGTCATATATGAAGTAAAAAATCTGATGTGGGCAACACATGACTTTCCTTATATAATGTACTTTTACAGTAAAAAAAATAGGTTTTTCTTATAGTAGATACTAATATTCTTTCCAAGATATTGAATTTTCGACAACTGCTCGTCATTTTCATTGATTTAGCGTCATTTTTATCCATTTGGCGAGATTTTCGTTAATTTGGCAACATTTCAAAAAGTCGCCAAGTTGGCGACATTCCGCCAAATTCGTCGCCAAAATCTGGCCAAGCGTTATGGACGAAGAAACAAGTTATTCTTATAGCAGATAAATGACTATTGGCGTTCAAATACAAAAGTATTACTCAAAGTATCTTTTTCCATGAATGGAACGAGCTAGATCTACGAGAATGATGTTACCCAATGTATCGCATTGTATTACATATGAAAAGTGAACATGTTTCTCAATAGGAAATATTTTTTTTTATTTTATATGACTTTTTGATAATTGTTTTGAAAAATGTGCAATATCTCCAGAACGGTTCATGTTAGCGTTCTAAAATTTATGTCAATCATTTTCTAATAAAAAATTGCATAAGAAACGTCTATTTGCGTAACTTTATTAGTGGTTTTGATTTTTTGACGATTTTTCCAAAATTTCATTCGAAAATTTAGGGGGGGGGGGTTCTGAACATTCGATTGCGTATAAAAACAATAGACTTCCAGTGTTTACCGATTGTGATTTTTGTACCAAATTTAGTTCAAATTGGTCCATTCGTTCGTCAGTTATCGTCTCCACAGACTCACTGACACACACACACACACACACACACAATCATGACTTCAAAAATGTTTGATTCGTGATCAGGGATGCTTGAAACGCGCTCTCCCGTCGAAAATTCGAATTCGGATTTTCGACCCCGTCACAATACTTTCCTTATACATTATGTATATAAGGAAAGTAAAAATGGAATTTAAGGTGACTTTTTCATGCATTCATATTCCATTGACAGAAACGACATGAAAATGTATCTTTTTGAATTTTCGTTCAAATGTTGTTCTTTTAAAAAAAAAATCTAAAACTTTTTTTTAAGTTTTTAAAATGGCTATAGACTAATATCACCGATGAATTATCCACATTTGGCAGATTTGTGTTGATATAAACATTTTTTATACTTTCTTTATAGGTCATTTGAAAGAGACTTCATATAGTGACAAGTATCATTTTCGACGGTACTATAAATATTTTTTGTTCTATTTTGCACATTTATTTCGTCCAATCATATGAATTTTTGGAAAAACCAGAAGTGATATTTCCAAAATCAGAACTGTAAATTTTTGGGGAGACCACATTCCCCTCCGAAACTTGGTGCTGAATCCATATTACTCATTATGGATGTAAATTTTTAGAAAATGTAATTTTTTAATAGGAACTGGCATCTCTAGAACCAGAAGTGGAAATCCTTAGTGAGATATTTACTCTCTAAAATTAATATTGAATATATGACTATCATCCACGAAGCTATTCTGTAACCAGTTCTGAAAAAAAAAAATACATGTTTCAATAAATATTTTAATCAGAAGTAGAAAAAAAATCTAAAGTTGAAATCCTCAGTGAATCCTTTAACTCCCTTCAGATATTTGATGCTGAATCTATAACTGTCAACATCTAAGTTCTATCTAGAACCGATTCTGAGAAATAGATATTTCAAGGAAAGTGCAATTTTTGAACCGGAATTGGTAAAGTACCAAAAGTAGTAATTTTTAGTAAACCCCCCTATCACCCTCTGAAATTTGATTCTGAATACATTCTCTAAGTTCTATCTATAGCCAATCCTGAGAAACAAACGTTTCAACTAAATTTTTTTAGCTCGAAGTGGAAATCCTTAGTGAATCCCCTTTAATGTCCTCCAAAATTTGATACTGAATCCATATTAGATGTCATCTAATATGACATCTGAATCCATATTAGATGTCATCTAATGTTTTTTCTATAAGTAATGCTGCATAATAGATGGTGTAAAGAAAATACAAATCTTTGAACCGAAAGTGACACATCGAGAGCCGGAAGTGGAAATCTTTAGTGAGTCACCATCCCCCTCCCCCCTCCAAAACTTAATGTTATATTATCTAAGCCCTACCTATAGCCAGTCTTGAAAAATAGATGTTTCAAGGAAAATTTTCGAAGCGGAAATTGATAAGGAACCAAATGTGGAAATGTTTAATGAGGCTCCTTATTTACTTCAGAATTTTATGTTGATTCCATATCCGTCATTATCTAAGCTCTATTTATGGCCAATCCTGTAAAATATATATTTCAAAGAAAATAAATTTTTTTGAAGCAACTATGGACCGGTTTCGCCTTTTTTTTACGCACTCTTCAGAATGGAATAGCGGATACTTGCAATGTCAGATTAATTTCCACTGGCAGGGACGACCTGGAGGTTTAAGCTCATAATCTACCAGGCAATTTGGAATGACAGCAAGAAAACTTGCAAACAGTTTTGCAACAGTTCGCAAACAGTTTTTGAGAACTTCTATGAAGCATAGGCTATTTTATGCTGAACACGAGCTTAACTTCTGGAATAGGTGCGTAGGTGCGTTATGTAAATATGGATTTGACTGTTGCAATCTTGTGCAGCCTGATCTTTAAAATTTAATGCCGGCTGCATGGAAGGATTGAATTTGCTGATTCCCATATGGGTTTGTAAAATTGTCATATAATAAGTTTCCTTGCTACCGTAACAGGTATCTACTATTCTACACTGATGGACGCATATAAAGCGCGAAACCGGTCCATAGATGATATAATCTGCAACAGGGGTATGATCCTAAAATTTGGAAACGTCTCCTATTGCTGGTTCTGTGAATGTGTTTATGAGAGCGTTTGCATGTTTTACATCAATATTCGATTTGACTTGAAAATCTAGATAGTAAACATTGCACAATACACAATGGATGCATTTACAAATAATTTTCACTGTTGGCATCGATGTGATAAAACAACGCAGGCAGTTTTTCATCGACTTAAAAAAAAAAAACTATCTCCTGTAATATCAAAACAAGTTTGCCGGAACTATTACTCATGCAGGCTTATTCTACGCTGTCATATAAAGGCTTGTTCCAAGAGCCAGACGGATCAACATAAGGCATTGTGAAGCACAACTAATTTTGTCTGACCTTGACCATTTAATTAAGAGAATTTTTTTTTTATTCTGTAAGATCAATTTATTTTTACACGCGTAGGGTGCTATTTCTTTCAGGACAGACAATAAGATTTCTTCGACAGGTTGTGAAAAACAGTTTTATAGTCTTGAAGATTTAAACAGGTAATATCGAAGTACAAGTCTTTGACTCACGACGCTTGAGTGTGCTGAAAAATCAAACATCTGATGTGGACAGCACATGACTTTCCTTAGATAATGCAATGAATTTACTAATTTTACACTAAAAAAAAAGATTTATTCTTATAGTAGATACTTATATTCTTTCCAAGATATTGGATTTTCGTCAATTAGTCGTCATTTTTATCCATTTGGCAACATTTAAAAAAGTCGTCAAGTTGGAGACATTCCGCCAAACTCGTCGCCAAAATCTCGCCAAGAGTTATGGACGGAGAAATAAGTTATTCTTATAGCAGATAAATGGCTGTTGGCGTTCAAATACAAAAGTATTACTCAAAGTATATTTTCTCATGAATGGAACGAGCTAGATCCACAAAAATGATGTCACCAAATTTATCACATGATATTACATATGAAAAGTGAATATGTTTCTCAACAGTTAATATTTTTTTTTTAATTTATGGGATTTAATGATAAACTTATTTGAAAATTGTGCGATATCTCGAGAACTCGATAATCTCGTTCATGCTAGTGTTCTAAAGTTTATGTCAATCGTTTTCTAAAGAAAAATTACATCAGAAATGTTTATTTGCGTAACTTTATTAAAGGTTTTGATTTAGGTGCTTTCAGAACATTCGATTGTGTTTAAAAACAATAGGTTTCCAGTATTCATGGAATGTAATTTTTGTACCAAATTTCATTCGAATCGCTCTATTAGTTCGTGAGATATCTTCTCCACACACACACACACACACACACACACACACACACACACACACACACAGACATCAACTCAAAAATGTTCGATTCATATTCAAATTTTCGACCCCGTCACAATACTTTCCTTATACATTATCTTATGTATATAAGGAAAGTAAAAATCTGATGTGTTCAGCGCATGACGTTCCCTAAGTACTCAAATTCATTTTATCTTTGTATACATTTAAGTTTCAGGGGGGGGGGGATATTTTATGAAAACAGCACATGATTTTCCCTGCAGACTCAATTACTTATTATTTATTTAAGTAAAGTGAGTTTAATTGCACAGACAAAAAAAAACGAATAATAATTTGCAATTACACTGCATTTGCAGCTGACGTATTTTCAAAGGCAATGTTGCAAATATGCGAATAAACTTCAATATCTGGAGAACGGTTAGTCCTAGAGTTATTGGGTAGGTTTTATTAATTTTGTCGTGTAAAGGTATGTACGAAACAAGCATTTAATTGATACATTTGAGCATATGTCTTTTATTTTAGCATAAAAGATAAAAAGAATAAACATGTTTTTATTACAGTTTTTCATTTTAGAATTGGACGATTTTTTCGAGCCATTTTGCTAAAAAATGGCTATTTTCTTCCGAATCGTGCCAAACTCCAATCAGCACAGTCACCCACAAGTGACATATTTACCAAATTTTGTGAAAGTTGGTCAATTAGTTTTTAAGATAGAGTGGATACATGCATTGCACAGAGAGATGAATAAACAGACACACACAGATTACACTGTGAAAACAGTTTTTATCCGGTTCTAGAGCGCTCGAAACGTGTAAATCCATCAAAAGCTCAAATTTCGATTTCTGACACGATTCCAATATTTTCTTTATATATTGCCGTGTACTGTAGGGAAAGTAAAAAACTGGTTAAATGGATACCTATTTGAAATTATATCGAATTTCTAGTCAAAAATTAATTTATTTGACGACGTATTTAGCGCATTTTGAAGTTTCAAGCCCCTAAAAATTTTCCAAAACTGAAATATATGGAGAATGGTTTAACCTGTTGGTTCCATTCGTTTTGCAATCTAAAATTACATATAAATAAGAATTAAATAAATAATGTAAGCTAATTTATTATTTTATTTCATTTTTTTTTAGATTTTTGCAAGCCATTTAAAAAAATAATGGTCCGTTGTTTTCAAATATAAAATTCAACCAGCGTTTTAATAAATGTCTTAACTACCAAATTTCAAGAATTCAATTTCCAAATTTCAAGAAATTCAATTTCCAAACTTCAAGAAATTCAATTTCCAAATTTCAGGAAATTCAATTCCCAACCTTTCAAAATATTCAATTTCCAAACTTCCAAGAAATTCAATTTCCAAATTTCAAGAAATTTAATTTCCAAACTTCAAGAAATTCAATTTCCAAATTTCAAGAAATTCAATTCCCAAACTTCCAAAATATTCAATTTCCAAACTTCCAAGAAATTCAATTTCCAAATTTCAAGAAATTCAATTTCCAAACTTCAAGAAATTCAATTTCCAAACTTCAAATAATTCAATTTCCAAATTTCAAAAAATTTAATTTCCAAACTTCCAAGAAATTCAATTTCCAAACTTCCAAAAAATACAATTTCCAAACTTCAAGAAATTCAATTTCCAAACTTCAAGAAACTCAATTTCCAAATTTCAAGAAACTCAATTTCCAAATTTCAAGAAATTCAATTTCCAAACTTCCAAGAAATTCAATTTCCAAATTTCAAGAAATTCAATTGCCAAACTTCCAAAAAATTCCATTTCCAAACTTCCAAGAAATTCAATTCCAAACTTCCAAGAAATTCAATTTCCAAATTTCAAGAAATTCCGTTTACATTACTACATATTTCTGGGAAAGTAAAAGAATGTTTCAATAAAATAAAGGGGTCAACATTTTAACATGTGTGGCTTGCAGACTAAATCCTCTCTAGGAAAGAATTACTGCGTCTTATAAATCAATCCACTGTGCTCTAAGTAATAATACTTTTTGATAAATTAAAATTATTCCAATTTCTCGTAAAATTTCGTTAAATTTACGTTAAAAATGTGCTTTTTAAAAGCATTATTTTCTTTGGTGCGCCAAACGAATTTGATAAACTGATAAGAAAAAAAATCTGATGTGGGCAGCACATCACTTTCCCTACATAGTGCAATGACTTTATTCCTTTCACAGTGGAATAATGGGGTACAAGATCCGTACAACAGTAATTTTCGCATTGAATTAACACTATGTAAATTGAAATTGGGCATTTTTGGATTACTCGTTCAAACGAATGACATTCATTCACACGCGCAGAATTATCATCAAAATGTAATTAACATATAATTAATGTTCAATATCAATTGTATGAAATAAATGAGTCATGTCGAATTCTTGGGCGTCAAAATACATAATTGTTACAAAAAGTTTCTTCTCTCGTGAATGGAACGGTCTAGATTCATGAGACTGATGTTACATAATACTGAACATGGAAAGTGGATATACTTGATGATACTTTCCGATTTTTTAATTTTATGTATGTTTTTAATACATTTATTACTAAAACGTGCAATATCTCTAGAACGGTTCATGCTAGCGGTCTAAAGTTTGTCTCATTCATTTACTTATAAAATATTACGTACGAGAAGATCAGTTATTTATTAACAGTTATTAACAGTATCAGTTATTTATTATCAGTTATTAACAGTATTTAAAGTTATGCTTTTTTAACTATTTCTCAAAAATTTATCCGGTGCAGTATCTCGTTAACGGTTCCTGCTATTAAAATTTATATCATTCGTGTTTTATTGAAAAATTATGTCTGAAAAAATTATTTTTCGACCCCAATCACAATACTTTCCCTATACCTTATACTATGTATGTATAATATATTGGGAACAATAACTTTCCTATACATCATACTATGTACGCTCTTTCGAAAAAAAAAAAAGCGCCATATGAAGAAAGTGACTGTTTTTATTGAAATTAAATATGCTTACAACTCATAAACAGGTAATTAAATGATTATAAAATCAAGGCCGCAGGACCCATCAATGGTTAGCAATTGCACATTGAATTTCAAATCAATAATTGGTGAAACCCCTTGGCGGCAATGCATGCTCGTATACGTCTAGGTAAGGAGCGATAAAGTTTTCTAATGCCATCCTGCAATGATTTTGAACAGTGGGCGGGAATTTTGATGTCAATTAGATATTTAGTTTTATTTTTGATAGAATTTAGTGCCGGAATTGAAGATAAGCTGTCTGAATATACATCGTGTCCGAGAAAGATCTTCATAATTCTAAACGTTAATAACAAAAATACGAAAAGGTGAAATGAAATGCAGTTTGCACAAAAGAATGAAGAAATCTTACAGTTTTTCTACAATACCTTCAATATAGTTCTACGTGAGCTCCTCTAGTTGCCCGAAGAATGTCCAGTCTGTACTCGATTTCTCGCCAAGTGTTTTTTAACATTTGGTGTGTAACAGTGAGGATTGCTGATTGTATGCTTTCCTTTGAAACGGAAATATCAGAAACAGGTGTTTGGTAAACAACAAAAAGAAAAAAGCGTCATGAAGAAAATGACTGTTTTTATTGAAATTAAATATGCGCACAGTTCATAAACAGGTAATGAAATGATTACAAAATCAAAGCCACAGGACCCATCAATGTTTAGCAATTGCACATTGAATTTTCAAATCAGTAATTGGTGAAACCCTCTTGGCGGCAATGCATGCTCGTATACGTCAAGGTAAGGAGTGATAAAGTTTCCTAATGTCATCTGGGATACATTCTGCCAGGCATTCCTCAATTGTTGCTCCAGATGAGCTACATTTCGCAGTGCCCGAATCAGGCCTAGCATGTCCCATCCATGCTCGAATGGTGAAAGGTCTGGTGACCTTACTGGCCAAGGAAACGTATTAACAGCACTGAGACAGTCCACAGATATGCGAGCCGTATGTGGCGTGGCATTATCTTGTTCGAAAATGACCCCAGTATGACGTGCATTGAGGGGTTACGCAAACGTCCGCAGGATTTCATCAACATATCGTTCAGCTGTTAAAGTTGTACGCAGGATGACTAGGGACGACCTGTTGTCGTAAGAGATAGCACCCCACACCATCACACCAGGGGTAATGGCTGCGCGCCTGTTGGAGACCCAGACCACTCGACAGGCCCTTTGGCTTACAGTAGCTTTTTGAGTGACCGGGAAGGAAGGATAGCTGAAAACTGACCTCCAAGATCAACGGACAGCCATACAAATTGTTAGAAAAACGAGATTACGGATGAAGAAATATATTCCTTTATACTGACAGATAAACAGCTTGTTCATAAAATATTAATTTCAGGAATGGGGAGGGGATTGGAATTGATTAAGATTAATCTTAAGTAGATTAGAGTTAATTTTTAGTTATTTGCATAATTTTTCAAATTTAAATTTAGCCAAAATGATCTATAAGGAGAAATGCAAAAAATTGTACCAAGGATAAAAGAAACGAAAGAGTAAAGGCCGAAAAAGAGAGAAGAAGAGCGGGGGAAATATATGCAATAAATACAGGACAAAAATACAAACGAAAAGGGAAAATAAGTCTAAAAAATACAATAATTCGAACTATTGAAACAGTATCTACAAAAATTTAAACAGTATCTACAATATATACAAGTCATAGAAAAAATAAGTAAAATAAGGCAAAAGAGCTGCAAAATCGCAAAAATTCACACACAAAAAGGCAAAACAATGAGGTGAAACATGTGCTAAAATAAACATTAAGGAACAAAGGGAGTGCAGAAACCAGAGCACCAAAAATAAAAAGATTTACCCAGAGGACTCGTCACAGATAAATCATCCCATAATTTTTTTTGTGTGTGAATATAAGGGAAAACACAGACACAACAAGAACATTTGGAACAGTGTTGAAATCATTGATTACCAATAATTGCATGCAGAGGGCACACATATAAAAATTACCGAACTTGGTTAGAGATTTCTCTCGCAATGAGAATACAGTTTTTGAGTTTATTGATAAGGATTTTATTGTTTCTAACACCGGAAAACCAAGTCGCCCTGAAATGAATAGGGGGTTTGGACAAATGAAATTTAGAAGGGAAGGGGCAGGTGAATACATAATGGTCAACATCGCCGAAAGAGGTACAGAGACAAATAGAAGTCTTTTGAATTTAAAATAGTGGAGGTAATCCAGAAACGGACAATGACCAGTTAAAAAATATATGAGGTATTTTTTAAAAATTTGGAAATTGGGGATAACTTTTGGGAGGTAATTTAAAATTCTAGCTGTGTCATTGGTCCTAGGGGAAATGTAATTATCTAGATAAGATTGACAATTATTTAATAGGAAGGATTTACAATGTTTTATTAAAAATGAGTATGGAATCGGAATTTGAACAGGAGTGCCAGGAGTAGTGGCTAATTTGGCATTTTGGTCAGCGACTTCGTTTCCCCGGATATCAGAATGAACCTTGACTCAAATGATATTAATTAATGATTTTGAAGAGTGGGCGTAAATTTTGATGTCAATTAGATATTTAGTTTTATTTTTGATAGAATTTAGTGCCTGAATTGAAGATAAGCTGTCTGAATATATATCGTGTCCGAGAAAGATCTTTACTATTCTAAACATTAATAATAAAAATACGAAAAGGTGAAATGAAATGCAGTTTGCACAAAAGAATGAAGAAATCTTACAGTTTTTTTACAATACCTTCAATATAGTTTTACGTGAGCTCCTCTAGTAGCCCGAAGAATGTCCAGACTGTACTCGATTTCAAGCCAAGTGTTTTTAACATTTGGGGCGTAACAGTGAGGATTGCTGATTGTATCCTTTCCTTTAAAAGGGAAATATCAGAAACAGGTGTTTGGTAAACAATGTCTTTGACATAACCCCACAAAAAGAAATCCAGTGGAGTTATGTCGGGCGATCGCGGAGGCTAAGTTATAGGTCCTCCACGACCAATCCGTTCGGGAAACACTGTACTATAAAAAAACTGTTAGATTTCTTCATTATTTTGCCGCAAATTGCATTTCATTTCACCTTTTTGTTATAAATGTTTAGAATAATAAAGATCTTTCTCGGACACGGTATATATTTACTTTACGATTATTTTCAGAGACCGAAGAAATAGCATGATTAATAGCAGCAAGTTCTGCTTGGTAAACTGTATTCCCATTTCTTAGCTTAAAAGTGAAAGTTTCGTCCAACTCATCATGCTTAAACATGCCAGTAGAATAGCCTACATTATCATCTAATTTAGAACCGTCGGTGTATATGTTAAAGCAAGAAATATATTTTTATATAAATTAGGTAAGTTGAGAATACGCAAATGGGGAGGGATACCAGAGAGAGGGCAAAAATAATCGAATTGGTCAGGAGGGGGAGTTCTGGATCAGGGAAAAGATTAATTTTATGCTTCCAAAATATGTATTTATTATATTAAGTTTTGATGAATTCCTTTGTTTTACACAAAGGCTGATTAGAACCGCTGGCCCTGGCGCCTCCACACACGTACCCGATGGCCCTTTGCTGAAAGACTGAAGCGTGATTCATCGCTGAACAGTATGAGATGCTAGTTTGCTCGTAGCCATGATGCTCGGCTACGACACCACACCAAACGACTCTGTCCATGTTGTGGGGTTATGGGAAGACGTCTTAAAGGCCGCCGTGAGTGTAACCCCACCTCAGCCAAGCGTCATGAGATGGTGAAAGGTACCACGGGTGGTATGGAAGAGTCTGTAGCACGTTGGTTGGCGGACAAAGATGCCGTTGGGCCAGTTTAGGCCTGTCGCATAACCATCCGATCTTGCCTCGCATTCGGGCACCTTGGCCTTCCAGAGCCTTCATTCCGCCGATGAGTTCCTTGTAGCAACTATTGCTGCCAGAATCTTTGCACAGCAGTTTCCGTTTGGTGCAGGTGGCGACCTATTACTGGGTATGACCAGGCAGCTTCACGCATCCCGACTATACGACCACGTTTGAACTCGTCTAATTGCTTATAAGGTCTTCGGCAACGTCATAACGGCATTATTGGTTGTGTCTCCACGGAACTGCAATGCCGATAACGAGCAAAGATAAACCGTCCACATTTTTAACCTGTTTTATAGGATGCTAGTTGCGCAGTAGAAACGCGCGCTATGACCGAAGTTAACACGCATTGGCCTTGCAAATTTAATCATTTGCATACATGGTATAAAGGAATTTAAATGCGAAATTTCAAGATGATCGGATTATTTTTTTAGGGGGTGCTTCGTTCCCCTCCCCCCAAAAAAGTGTATGTAGGGAAAGTAAGAAATATAATGATCCACCATACAATTTTGCGAGGAATTTGGCCAAATGGATTGCATAATCAATAATCAACAGCTCTAAGAAATCGACCGATTATGCCTCGGATCCCATGGCTTTCTGATCTCATCTCCAGCCTCAGAGACGTAGGTTCGATTGGAGGCCCTTTTCATTAGTGTCAGATATAGTAATTATCCTAAACTATAAAATCGAAAGTAGTGATTGTGGTATGAACTATAAGAATAAAATAATTTGATATATCCAGAGGAACACATACTATGAATGACACCTGCGGTCAAGATGTAAAATTGACTTCTCCCAGCATACACATACATATAGAAAATCAAATAAAAAAAATGAAAAAAATTATACATTGTGTAATTTAAGAATTTCATACATATGCCATTTTCCCCCATTAGTGTCCCTATTAGAAAAATCTCTTAGTCAAAACCAGGACACCTATTGACGACTGTCTTTGTCCGTCTTTAATCCCCAAGGTGGCAGACAGGGAGGGAAGGGGTAAAAGAATGCATGCATAGGGGATCTGGTCGCATAAAACGGAATGAAAAAGTTCATGTTGTCAAATAGAGAGTAGTAAAAGATCCATCAAACATTTTTGTGGGTGACGCTGGTAACCCCCCCCCCCTATATGAATCTAAACCATACATCTGATAACATTCAAGATTGGCATGATGATGCAATTGTTTAACAACAAAACAAGCAAGTTGAAGAAAAGATAAAAATTAAAAATTTGTTTAAAAGATGCATTGAAACAATTAATGATTGCATCTATTAATATTCTGCGATTTTAACAAATATTTTACTTTTTAGCTACTTTTACAGAAATAAAACTTAGTGAAACTTTAAAATTTGAGTGTCCTTCTTTTAGAAAACAACATTGTTCAATATCTTATCCGATTCCGGTATCCCTATTGACTGGCACCCGGAGACAAACAACCCCATCCTGTTTACCCCCTCCCTTGCTACGCCTCTGGTTATATAACAAGCTTCCATATAGCAGGAAAACACTAACATTAATTGGTGCTTACTTACAATTTGATATTCCAATGAATTAAAAAACTTTTGTTAATAGATATTAAAATTAAGATACTAAATTTAATGAAAATCGCTTAATTTTCCACAAATATCACACGTGGAGAAGTAAAATTTGACATACCTCTAGAATGGCTCGTGATAATTTGATGGAGTCGGAGTGTATCGATCAAAGTAAAAGCGCATCGATCTAAGCGAGACTAGAAGACAGATGCTACCAACTGAGAGCAAGTAGAGTACTCATCTCGATATCGAAAGACGGGTACAAATATAGAAAGAAAGTTCGTCGTCTCAGAAGTTTAATAGATAAAGCGTTGTCTGGCCAGCTGAAGATCAGTAGTTTGATTTTCACCAATAAGACAGGAGTTGCAAAGGAAATTTATTGTTCAAAGTACAATTTTGTTTGTCCTGGTGTGGATAAGTCTGTCATGTTTTAAAGATGGCATGGAACTAGATTATTCCCGCTCAACCTGAGATATTTATGAAGGAATCTCTATATAGCGAAAAACAGTGTGTACACTTCATTTTTGATAGAATTATTAATCATTTTTATTCCGTTTTTCATACTCATTTCATACAGTCACTTCAAAGATAAGAGCTTGCAATTTCGTCCCAGTATTTCAACAGTAAAGCGTAGGCTGACCAGTTCGGAGATCCAGGGTTCGATTCCCGGTTGGGGCAGCAAGGCTCTTTACATTGGCGCCCAAACAAATAAACCCTGTAGGTTAGTGAAAAGATGCCGGGGTCTGAAAGTGACCCTAGTACGACTAGTACGGATTCAGTGGACTCTGGAACATTGAGAGGCTATTTCAAATTAGGAGGATAAGGACCACTCAGAAAGTTAACCTGGAGGATAAAAATAGCGTCAGGAGGTTAACCTGAGGTAAAAATAGCAGGAGGTGGTCAGTCAGATTGTCAGTTGCATGCCAATTTGCCATTAGAAGGTGGAGAATGCAGAGTCTACTTCAAAGAGAAGAGCTTGCAATTTCGTCCCAGTAGCTCAACGGTAGAGATTCGGCTGGCTAGTTCAGAGATCTAGAATTCGACTTCCGGTTGGGGCTGTAAGGCTCTTAACACAGTCATACGAATTTTAAGAAAAATTAGAAGTGACATCTTTAGAACCAAATAGAGTTCTTAGTGAATACCTAACTCCTCTGGAATTCGATACTGAATTCATATCAGTCAAGGTAACTCTGTCTATAGAAAATTATGAGAAAATAGATGTTTCAAACAAACCTTTTTGAATCCGAAGTGGAAATATATAGTGAATTCTCTACCTCCTCCAGAATTTGATGATGACTCTATATCAGTCATTATCTAATCTCTATCGATAACAGATACTGAGGAATAGATGTTTCAAGAAAACGTTACAAACAATCAAACGTTTTAAATAAGGTTTCAAGTAAAAACAATATAATGGCAAATTTCTTGCCACCAACAATATCCCTCAGTAATATGACAGTATAACAGACTAGAAAGTATGCTTTTAATTATGCAAGAATTTTACAAAAATTGATTCACTGTAAACTGAATTTTCTCTGTTGGATCTTGAAGATTTGTAATAGAATCCAAGATCTATGCACGAAAACAACGAAGAAAGAGAAACATTTTGCATTTTAGATCAAAGCCTCTCAGCCACTGACGGTATATCTGAAATGTTGCCCAAGAGAACAATAAACATCTCACGCAATCCATTTGGGAAGTTCAGTATAATACAAAAAAACAAAGAATGCTTCACATATAAATACATTCTAAAGCGTTTTCGAAGAAAATATACGTAAGTAAAGAGGATAGGTACATTCTCCCGAATTTCAATACCAGCAGAATAAAGTTCAATCAATGCTCTTATTATACTAACAAAGAGTCTTCGATAATAATTTTTGACACCAGTTTCAGCGAATTATTGCAGTATATTTTAAAATATACCAGAAGCTCCATTTGACTTTCCCATTCCTAACTTTTAACGCATTCTAAGTAATTGGTTATACTACCATTATATAACAAGAGAGATCAATCATGCATAAAGCATTGATTATGAAACACATTCCAACTTCAATGCAATTTTATTTAAACATCTCTAAAATGCGATACATTCCTCGGTAATATTTTTTAAATTATCACAATACTATAATAATTTATAATATTTGAAAACTTCATCGAAAAGAAATGAAATTTATTCAAATGACGTCATCGAAATATAATACGCCTGGCTCTGAACATCTGGTCTCATAAACATTTTTCTACTCATTTCATTCTTAACAATACTACAATAATTTATTTTATTTAAAACCTGAAGACCATAGAGACACACGTAATTAAACTCTATGCTTAAAATTTCATCGAAAAAATCATCTGCTGCTCTGTAAAATCAATGAATATTTCATTCATATCAGCTATGTTGCAGACTCCATGAGCTAAATAATTTTGCGTCTAAGAAATGCAGCAATTCTTATATAACTCATTCTACATACTTTGATGTTTACATTTTCCATAAGTGAAAAGTAGGCTTCGTTGTAGAAATATTCATTGCTGGATGTTCATTTAAACTCAAATATATTGTAATTGCGTTGTTTCAGTATGTTTATGCACAGAATTTAAGCAAAAATAAAGTGGTTTAGGACGGATACAACACTAAATATGAATTAAAAAGAACTTCAAAAATCACGATTTTGACACAAGATGGATGCCATATTTTATTTTGAAGTGGGTCACGTGATCGCTTCATATAAAATGTGTAATTATTAGTTTAATTTTTATTTAAAAAACTACTGAATATATTTTGCTGAAATTTTTTTATATATTTTATGGGATAATTTAAATATTTTGTAAAACTTTCGAAGTCCACTTCGATTCCAGAGTCCACTTCGATAATAAGAGCTCGCACTTTCGTCTCAGTAGTTCAACGGTAGAACGTCGGCTGGCTAGTTCGAAGATTCAGAGTTCGATTCCCGTTTGGAGCAGCAAGGTTCTTTACACTGGAAATTACAATATTTACTGACAAATTCGGATCTTTTGCATAGATATTGCTGCAAAGTAGGGTAAGAAAACCGAGAAACAAGATATTTAGCCGAAGAATAGGAAGCAGTGTCAATAGTAGATATAATTTAAAATGTTTCATTTAGAGATTATTTTAACGATGGCTATTTTTTAACACTTTGTGGGCGTAAATAAAAACTATATCGCCCCATTATGATTTTATTCAGCAACGAATGATATACAATTTTCTCTATACACAATAGGAATACCGGGCTTCCGACAGAGGGGGGGGACAAAAGGATGCATTGTATAGGGCCCGGAACCGCATAAGCCAGTTTATGAAAAAAATGTCAATAATTTGTAAAATTTGGAGTAGTAATTCGATTTTTAAAATATTCGATGCGAGGTGTCATGGCACATGACATGAACTATCACTGCATCAAATTTCATAGTCGGGAGTCGCTTGCAATTTTCACTACGCCACCGACAAGCAGGCAAAATGACAACTTTTTCACTTTACCTGCAATACATGGTAATGTATAGGGAAAGTATTGGAATCCTGTCGAACATCTCAACTCGAGTTTTCGAAGGATCTACACGTTTTGGGACCTCTGGAATACGAAAAAAACTATTTTTAGAGTGGTGTCTGTGTATGTGACTATTTGCCCGTGCAGATTTTGTATCCACTCTAACTGAAGAACTAATTGAACGAATTTCATAAAATTTGGTAGGTAAGTCCTTTGTGGATGACCCTGGTGATGATTAGGTTTTGGTACGATTCGGAATAAAAGAACCTGCCTTTTTCGCGAAATGACCCGCAAAAATTGCCTGTATTCACTTTAGCTGAAAAATAAATAGACTAAATTTCACAACATTTGGTAGATAAATCACTTGTAGGTTAACCTGGTAGTGATTAGATTTTGGTACGATTTGGAAAAAAACCTGCCTTTTTTTGCGAAATAGCCTGAAAAATCATTAAATTTAAAACTAAAAGACTATGCATGCTCAAATAAATCAAATAAATGCTTATTTTAAACGTAATTTTTGACGACAAAAAGAATAAGACCAACTCCATTACTTTAGGCCTATCCGTTCTTGAGATATTTTCAATTTCTCGCATTTTCACTATGCCACCTTTGAAAATAAGTTCAGTTATCAAATGAAAACGAAAATTGAATTAAAAATTCGCATTCAGTGTAATTTAAAATAATTATGGCTGTTATTTTGTGCAATTAAATAAAATTTCATGAAGTATTGAAGAAATAAAGAGAAAGTGAATATATGTCGGCAAGGAAAGTTATGTGTTGCCCACATCAGATTTTTTATTATGTAAGATACATGTTAAAATATATGTTTCTTTCTTTTTATTATTAAATAAATTGACTATAAAAACTGCAACTTTTGGAAACAAATCATACACAAAGGTTAATTGTTTTCAGAATAGTAGTAAAGATAATAGTGTTCTGTTAAAATATTGAGTAGCACTTTTTTAAACAGTCAAAAATAAAAATTTCTTGTTCAAAACTAAATACAAGAATGACTAAATCTATATTTAGTTAAAGTATTTTAAATGAATTATAATATATAATTTAATAGAGAAAATAAATTTTACATTGAATTAAATTAATAAAAAAAATACGATAATTGGATAATCTCAACATGAAATGGCGAACACCTTAGAATATTGAACGATTTAGTTCCCAATTCATACACCGTTTTAAAAAAGAATTTAATGGCTGCAACATTGCACTTTAAACTTTCCCATTGTTAACGAATTGTCTTCTCACCCGAAACTTTGTTCTTCACTGTATAATGATGTTATAAAACGAGGAAAAATTTATTTGAGGCGTGAATTGCGGGCAGAAAATAAAATAATTTTTTAAGAATCATATATTTCGCGTCTAGGAGTCAGACATTTTTAAGAACAATTTATTTTGCGGGTAGTGGTTAGATAAGGTCATATACTTGTAGAGTTTTTCAGTTTCCTTGGATGCATTGTTAACTAAAGATATAAAAGCTCAGTCGGTAAACAAATCGCATCATACTGTCGTCCGAACAATACTGTTCACCCTAGTATATGAGATTAAGATTGATAAAGAAATATGAGTGACAAATTTGTAACGTACCCTGCTGCCCCCAACCGGGACCTTTGAACTGGCCTGCCGACGCTCTACCATTGAGCTTCTGAGGCGAAATTGCAAGCTCTTGTCTTTGAAGTAGACTCTGCATTCTACACCTTCTAATGTCAGATTGGCGTGTAACTGACAATCTGACTGACTACCTCCTGCTATTTTAACTCAGGTTAGACTCCTGATGCTATTTTGTTATCCTTCAGGTTAGCTTCCTCCGTGGTTAGTTTCCTCCTAATTTTGAAATCGGTGCCCCCATATCCCAGCGTCCACTAAAACCGCCCTAGTCATACTAGGGCCACTTTCAGACCTCAGACATCTTTGCACTAACCTATCGGGTAGTGCTGCAAAATACCTTGGCACCAATGTAAAATATCTTGCTGCCCCAGCCGGGAGTCAAACTCTAGATCTCTGAACTGGCCAGCCGAATCTCTGCCGTTGTGCTACTGGGACGAAATTGCAAGATTTTATCTTTGAAGTGGACTCTGCAAATTGAATAAAAAATGGCATATCTGTTAAGGATTATCCGGTCTCTGAAAGAGGTTTACAGAATTGTAGTTCTTAGCAAGTTTTTTTGCTGCCATTGCAGATATAAACTGTTCAAGGCTGACGAATACATAATAAGCGCGAACTTAGTCTTGGATGATGCCATTATCAACAATGAGAACGCGATGCTGTGTTCTTCAGTATTCCCTTGCTTTTCATAGTTCCAGAACGCAGCTCTCACTTCTGCATATTTCAAGTACTTCTGATTAATTACTTCTCAAGGCTTACTGCGATGTAATTTAAAGGCAACCGAGAAATGCCTACTTTGTATATTATTCATATTGAAATGATTAAATTAACTAATTTAAGTATCGATTTCCAGAGTACTGGATCCCTGTGTTCACATTTGTTTGTATATTGTTTGTAGTTTGTTTGTTAGTTTGAATATTCGAAATGAAAAAAATAATAATAATTAATTGTCAACATACGTCTAAGTTTGGGTTATTTGCTTCTAAATAAACTATATATAAAATGGCGATTTTTGTAACAAATTTTAAAATAATTAAATATTTTTTTAATTTATTCTTGATTTCTTGATTTTCGATTTTTTTTTTTTGAAAAATTGAGGGTATTTTCTAAAATTGAGCTGCATGAAAATTAATGGACCTCTGACTGTTATAAATTGCAATGATCTTATCAAATTCCATTCAATGATATATTCAGTGATATTTTGCTGTCAATCTCAAGAGACAGATGGATGGACATACACACAGAAATTGAAAAAATGGGTGAATTTTATTCGGAGAAGCTGAATACAATTAGATCATTCAAAGTTCGAGGGTAGTATTTGTTACCCCAGGTTTGTCAGAGCAAGTCCCTGTTTTTGCCAACCCTTGGCATAATGGTTTCGATACTGACTGTTGAAACACGAAAAATTAACCGGATACAAAGGTGTTATCTCTGTTTAGATCAGACGGTCTTAACGGGTTGCACGTAATAGGCTTTTATGATTTTCTCTGAAAAATACTGCTTAATTTTCTTTAGAAACTCATCCACTAAAGCCATCATTTTAGAGTGGCCATATATGGCTCCAGCCTAATTAAAATCTTCTTCCCCTCCTTCCAGTTCTCCCTTGTCCCAAATGTGGTGAAAGGTAACACTTAAAAGATCCTTTTGAGATAAAATAAAAAAAAAACATGTTGAACGATGTTGGTTGTATGATCAGGACATGATATGTTACGGATGAATGTTTTCCTTCAGGCTCCAATGGTCTTTCCTAGCTTGGCATAATACTAAAATAATTCAAAGAGTTCAGCATATGGCTTTCTCTACATAATTCAATGACTTTACTTCTTCCACAACAAAATAATGGTTTACGAGATACGTGGTGTACAACGTTTCGATATTGATTTAATACCATAAGAATTGAAATGAGGGGCTTTTGCAACTTATTATTGGAAACAATGACTGATTCATACTCACGTACAAAATCCTCATCAGAATGCAATTGATATGTTATTAATATCCCGCGAAATTAATGACTTTTGGCGAATTCTTTGGCGCCAAAATACAAAACCTATTACATAATATATCTTCTCTCTTCATTGCAGCGAAGTAGATCCACGAGAATTATGTTAATAGATTTGCTGTAAAATATTCCAAATGGAAAGTAAACTTATTTGATAATACTTTAGGTTTATAAGTTTCTAATTTTATGTAACATTTTTATTTTATAAATTTATCCGAAAGAAGGGCAATTTCTCTAATACGGTTTATGCTAGCATTCTAAAGTTTATATCATTTCACTTTTTAATGAGAAAATATGTATAAAATGATTACTTATTTATCATTATTCTTTCGAACATTCGATTGCGTTTAAAATCGATGATCTACTATTCACCGAACGTAAAAATCGTACCAAGTTATATTCTTCGAAACGCTTCATTCGTTCGTCACACAATATACATATATAAAACTAGACATACATACACACTAATATACAATATATGCAACTACACACAAGCGTACACTCTAAAATGCATACAGGGTGTACCAAAAATGGCTGACACATTTGAAAAATGCATTAAAAGAAAACAGAAGGCGATAGAAATGTAGCGTTTGCTGCATTGTACTTGGGAAACCAGAGAATTTTATTCAGCCAATTTTCAAAATTTGTTACAAAGGTCACCAACAGATGGCGCTGCTGAATGGGAAAACTAATAAACGGTATTACCATGTTGAAAAAACTACAATGCGATGTTTTTAAAATAACCACCATTTGCAGCAACAAGATGGCGCAGTCTGAGAACAAAATTCGCAGACACCTGCGCAAACATTTCAGCCAGAATGGTCAGGTCAAGAAATATCCGCTGTTCCAACGAATAAACTATTTTCAACGAAAAAACCAACAGCAACTTGAAATCTTTGATAAACATACGCTAGCAGAATGCTGAGCAAAGTACAGAATAGCGATCTGACAGTATGTTTTTCTCTGCAACTATCACACTACCGCAGCGCCATCTGTTGGTGCCCTTTGTAATACATTTTGAAAATCGGATGAATAAAATTCTCTGGTTTCTCAAGTACAATGCAGCAAACGCTACATTTCTATAGCCCTCTGTATTTGTTTAATGCAATTTTCAATTGTGTCAGTCATTGTTGGGACACCCTGTATATTCAACTACACACACATACGCATTCACGTACACACTAAAATACATATATTCAACTACACACACATACACATGTGCACTAAAATACATATATTCAACTACACACACATAGCTATATAAACACATACACACAGACATTACCTCGAAATCGTTCTTTTCGAGTTCTGGAATGCCTGAAACGCGTTCTTCTGTCGAATACGCGCATTTGAATTTTTGTCCCCTTCACAATATTTTTTCCTATACATTATACTATGTATGCAGGAAAAGTAATACAGTTCACTCTATTGCGCAGTGAAAGCACTCCAGATTAATTACATCACATGGATCCTTAGGATGTAAACCAATAGGATGTAATCCAAATCGCGTGGATATAAACCAATAGGAGACTGGAAATGTCGATTTGATTTATTATTCAAACTGAAGTGATTAAATTAACGTGGAATGGAATGAAAGTGGTATGAAATGAAAGTGCATACCGAATTTCAATGTGTGTGTTATATGGAATTCTTAATTTTTGTAGGCTATATAACGAAAATTGAGAATTAATGTTAAAATATGTTTGTAGATACTGTTTGCTAAGATACAAACTTCAATCAAATCTTTATAAAATGAAATACTTCTTAAATTGATCCAAATAAATGAATAACATCGTGGCAGCCAATGGCGTTGCCAAGGGGGTGGCTTTAAGGAGTAATAACCCTCCTCAGAGGCCCACCCATTCTACTCTTGTATTAAAATTGTGTGTATAATAGACACAGGTATACATAAAGCCTGATTAAGCCAATGTGGGGTCCAGGGGCTGGTGTTAATTAGGGGTTTTCATACCCTCACGACATACCAAATACAAGCAAAAAAATCTGATGTGGGCAGCACATCGACTTTCCTTGCAGACTTATATTCACGTTCTCTTTATTTTAATTAAATTTAATTCACTTTTAATTCAATTTTCGTTCTCATTTGATAACTGGACGTATTTTCAAAGGTGGCGTAGAGAAAATACGAAAAAACTAAAATATCTCGAGAACGGCTAGTCCTAGTGTAATGGGGTTGGTCTTATTATCTTCTTCGTTAAAAATTACGTATTTAACAAGTATTTAATGGATACATTTGAGCATACGTAGTTTTTTTATTTTAGATTTTGGCGATTTTTGAGGGGCCATTTTGCAAAAAAGGCAGGTTATTTTTTTCCGAATCGTACCAAAATCTAATTAGCACCAGGGTGTCCCACAAGTGACTTATCTACCGAAGTTTGTGAAATTCGGTCCATTAGTTCTTCAGCTAGAGTGGATACAAGCTTTAGCGGGCCACTTCGCAAAAAAAGGCGGGTTCTTTTATACCGAATCGTACCAAAAACTAATCAGCACTAGATTCGCTCACAAGTGACTTACCTACCAAATTCTATGAAATTCGGTCCATTAATGTTTTAGTTAGAACGGATAAAAAATCTGCACAGACAGACAGACATACAGACAGACACACAGACAGACACACAGACAAACACACACACTGACGTCACGTTAAAAATAGTTTTTTCGTATTCTAGAGATCTCGGAACGTGTAGATCCGTCGAAAACTCGAGTTGCGATTTTCGGCATGATTCCAATACTTTCTCTATATATTACCATGTATTGCAGGTAAAGTAAAAACATCACTAAGCAAATTTGAAAGTTTAGGACCGCGTTCTCGAAGGCACTTTTGCACACGTAGAACATTTTATTTAAAAGTAAAACTTTAAAAGATGTATAATATTTAAAACTATTAACATATTTTCGAAATTTAGAATAAAAACTAACATTATCAGCTTATATTATTCAAATAATTAAATATATAACTATTTCTGATTAAAATGCTTTAACACATACAAAAGTTAGGGGCCCCTATAATGTGGGGTCCAGAACCGCGGCTCTGGAGGCCCGTGCATTAATCAGGCCCTGGATGTGCATTGTATTCTCAAAATCATGTTTTTTTAGAGGATAGACCATGAAATTTAGTATTGAGGCCAAGTAAGGTTGCAATTGGGTATCGGAGGTAGCTTCGCAGATTTTTGATGATATTAAAGGCGGGACGTTGTTTCGTGGTTGGAAGAAGTTGCACTGTCGACAGTTTATTGGAGTTCTTCATTGCATGGTTCTATTTAAATGGCAAGTGTTGCTTGACTTATGGGAAAATTCATGCTCCATGTGGCTGCTCAAAAAATATGGATTATATTAACTGTTTGGAGAGTAAAAATAATTTTCATATAGAATCTGATATTGATAATTTGTGCCATGATATAAATTGTAAAATGGAATTGAGATGCACAAGACGTACGTTGATTATGGTGCCTAATTAGTTTGTCTTTTGTAGTTGGTATTTTTTCTGTTTGTTTTTTACTTTATTTGTATGTTGATGGATTGGTGTCTTTAGAGTTGGTTTTTAACACTTTACAACAAAGTTGAAAAGTGTTTATGACTTTGTTCATTCTGTCTGTCTGTCTGTCTGTCTGTCTGTCTGTCTGTCCGTTAGCACGATAACTGCCGTAAAAATGACTTAATCAAAATGAAATTTTAGTATGTTGTTCAGACGGTCTATAGGACCTATGGGAATATAAATGAATAATATCACCCAATTAGTTTTGGATTGAACCCGGGTTGAAAAAATGGAATACATTGAGCCCTATGGGACTTAATTTTTCTAACATTTTTTAAGCGGATTTAAAATTCACAAATTGCTTCGAAAATTTTAGGTAATAGTCAAATTGTTCCATAAAATATATAAAAATAAATTCAGCTAAATATATTCAGTAGTTTTTTAAATAAAAATTAAAATAATAATTACACATCTTATATGAAACGATCACGTGACCATGATATGAAACGATCACATGACCCACTTCAAAATGATATATGGCATCCATCTTGTTTCAAATTCGTGATTTTTTAAACTTCTTTTTAATTCATATTGAGTGTTGTATCCATCCTAAAACTACTTTATTTCTGCTTAAATTCTGTGCATCTACATACTAAAACAACACAATGACAATATATTTGAGTTTAAATTCTCTTTCAAATTTGATTATTTCTACAACTAAGCCTATTTTTCACCTATGTAAAATGTAAACAGCAAAATATGTAGAATGAGTTGTATTAGAATTACTGTATTTCTTTAACACAAAATAATTCAGTCCATGGAGTCTGCATGGCTGATATGAATGAAATATTAATTGATTTTATAAACAGAAGGACGATTTCTTTCGATGAAGTTTTAAGCATAAAGTTTATGAATTGTAGCTCCATGGTCTTAATTTTTAAATAAAATAAATTATTATAGTATTGTGATGAATGAAATGGAGAAAGTTATGAATGAAATCCTGCTTTTATAGAGAGATCCAGGCGTGTTATTTTTTCTATGACGTCATTTGAATTAATTTCAGTTGTTTTCGATGAAGTTTTCAAATATAATAAATTATCGTAGTATTATGATAGATTTAAAAATATTACCGTGGAATGTATTGCATTTTAGAGATATTTAAACCACGCAATTTATATTTCAATGCCGTCATTTGAATGAAGTTCATTTTTTTCAATGAAGGTTTAAGTTTTCAAATATAATAAATCAATGTAGTATTGTGATAAGTTTTAAAATATTACCGAGGATTGTATTGCATTTTCGACTTTTTTAAATAAAATTGCATTGAAGTTGGAAAGTGTTTCATAGTCAATGCTTTAAGCATGATTGATCTTTCTTGTTGTAGTTTAATGAGACCATTATGTGCGTATTTTTTCTTATGTGCGTATTATGAGTCTTTTGTTGTACATTCTTTTTCTTTTCCGTTATTTTACTTTTCATTTGTAGTATCCCATTACTTATTTATTACTCCTTCGTTTTTAACACTTTACAACAAAGTTTATGACTTTGTTCATTCTGTCTGTCTGTCTGTCTGTCTGTCTGTCTGTCTGTCTGTTCGTCTGTCTGTCTGTCCGTTAGCACGATAACTGCCGTAAAAATGACTTAATCAAAATGAAATTTTAGTATGTTGCTCAGACGGTCTGTAGAACCTATGGGAATATAAATGAATAATATCACCCAATTAGTTTTGGATTGAACCCGGGTCGAAAAAATGAAATACATTGAGCCCTATGGGACCTAATTTTTCAAACATTTTTTAAGCGGATTTAAAATTCACAAATTGCTTCGAAAATTTTAGGTAATATTCAAATTGTTCCATAAAATATATAAAAAAAAATTCAGCGAAATATATTTAGTAGTTTTTTAAATAAAAATTAAAATAATAATTATACCTCTTATATGAAACGATCACGTGACCATGATATGAAACGATCACATGACCCACTTCAAAATGATATATGGCATCCATCTTGTTTCAAAATCGTGATTCTTTAAGTTCTTTTTAATTCATGTTGAGTGTTGTATCCGTCCTAAAACTACATTATTTTTGCTTAAATTCTGTGCATCTACATACTGAAACAACGCAATGACAATATATTTGAGTTTAAATGCTCATCTAAATTTGATTATTTCTACAACTAAGCCTATTTTTCACCTATGTAAAATGTAAACAGCAAAATATATAGAATGAGTTGTATTAGAATTCCTGTATTTTTTTAACACAAAATAATTTAGTCCATGGAGTCTGCATGGCTGATATGAATGAAATATTAATTGATCTCATAAAGAGAAGGACGATTTTTTTCGATGAAGTTTCAAGCATAGAGTTTAATTTTTTGTAGCTCCATGGTCTTAAACAAAATGTTTAAATAAAATAAATTATTATAGTATTGTGATGAATGAAATGAATGGGAGAAAGTTATGAATGAAATCCTGTTTTTATAGAGAGATCCAGGCGTGTTATTTTTTCTATGACGTCATTTGAATTAATTTCAGTTGTTTTCGATGAAGTTTTCAAATATAATAAATTACCGTAGTATTACGATAATTCTAAAACTATTACCGAGGAATGTATAACATTTTAGAGATGTTCTAACCAGGCAATTTATATTTCAATGCCATCATTTGAATGAAGTTCATTTTTTTCGATGAAGGTTTAAGTTTTCAAATATAATAAATTAATGCAGTATTATAAGTTTCAAAATATTACCGAGGAATGTATTGCATTTTAGACTTGCTTAAATAAAATTCCATCGAAGTTGGAAAGTGTTTCATAATCAATGCTTTAAGCATGATTGATCTTTCTTGTTAATTTATATTTGCTGTTGTATCCGTCCTAAAACCGCTTTATTTTTGCTTATTTTCTGTACATCAATGTGCTGAAACAAAGCAATTACAATATATTTGATTTTAAATGATCATCCGACTTCGATTATTTCTACAACGAAGCCTAATTTTCACTTATGGAGAATGTAAATACCAAAAGATGTAGATTGAGTTGTATTAGAATTGCTGTATTTCTTTAACACAAAATCATTTAGTTCATGGAGTCTGGATAGATGATATAAAAGAAATATTCATTGATTTCACAAAGAGAAGGACGCTTATTTTGGATGAAATTTTACGCATAGAGTTTAATTATTTGTAACTCCATGGTCTTAATTTTTAAATAAAATACATTATTATAGTATTGTGATGAATGACATGAATGGGAAATTATTTATGAATGAAATGTTGCTTTTATAGAGAAAGCCAGGCGTGTTATGTTTCGATGACATCATTTGAATAAAGTTCATTTGTTTTCGATGAAGATTTCAAATATAATAAATTATTGTAGTATTATGATAATTTTAAAAATATTACCGTGGAATATATCACATTTTAGAGATGTTTAAGCCACGCAATTCATATTTTAATGCCGCTATTTGAATGAAGTTCATTTTTTTTCGATGAAGTTTTAAGTTTTCAAATATAATAAATTAATCTAGCATTGTGATAATTTTTAACATATTACCGCTGAATGTATCGCATTTTAGAGATGTTTAAAAAAAGTGCATTAAAGTTGGAAAGTGTTTCATAATCAATGCTTTTCGCATGATTGATCTTTCTGGTTTCAAATTATTTTATTATAAACATTTGAAACGGCTAAATTAGAGTTAAGGGAAAGAAGAAATCGTCTCTGACTTCTATTCTTTGTTTTGACAAATTATGTTCAATTTCAAAATCAAGTACATACTTGCATTTGTTTACTTATTTATTTTAATTGTTTCAAATAAAAAATAGCATATCTCAATGTGAAAACTACTTAATAATCCGTGATTGCATCGAGAGCCTAGCGGAATTCGCAAAAATGTCTCTTATGTATTATCATCCAGGTTTACCTCAATTTTTAAGATACAGATATGCGATTTTTTTAATGATCTTGTTGCATTAAAAATAAACATTTTCTGATTGACCAAATTTGCCTAAGGGGTGTTGTACAAAAATTTAAAAAGTGTAACTTTTTGAAAATAAATAGGGGGATTATTTCATTAATATAGTCTTATTTCCTACCTTACTTTCAACATTTTTGCAAATTTACATTGCCCACTTATCTCCAACAGGTAAAGAATTAAAGCGCGTTTTAATCTTTTTGGGACACCCTGTATACTTGAAAGTATGCCCGTTATATGACGAAAATCAGAATTTGCGAAACATTGCTCCCATTTGGCGTCATTTTTATCGATTTGGCTACATTTTTGTCACTTTGGCAAAATATTAAATATTTGCCAAGTTGGCGACGTCTCCCTAAATTTCTCGCCAAGTATTACAAACGGACGGACGGATAAATGGGTTATTCTTATAGTCTACTCTTGTGATATTTTAAAAATATTGGACTTCCATCAATTTGTCGCCATTTTCATTGATTTAGCGTCATTTTTATTAATTTGGCAAAATTTAAAAAACTCTTCAAATTTGTCGGCAAGTGGGACGGTTGGACTGATAGATAAATGCTTCCGAAACTGCATTGCAATACTATTCCCTTTCGAAACGCAATGAATTTTATTGATTTGGCGTCATTTCTATCGATTTGGTGAAATTTTCGTCAATTTCGCAGCATTTCAAAAAGTCGTCAAGTTGGCGATATCTCGCTAAATTCGTCACCAAAATTTTCGGAAAGCGTTATGTCGAAACCTTTTATTCGAATTTTCGACCCTGTCACAATACTTTCCTTATACATCTCTAGAATAGGTATGCCCGTCATGTGACGGAATTCAAAAGTTGCAAAATATTACCTCCCATTTGGCTTCATTTTCATTAATTCGGCGACATTTTTGACATATCGTCAAAGTTTTTTGCCAAGCATCACGGACGAATGAAACGGCTCTTTCTTATAGATGATTCACATATTCTTTCCAAGATGTTGAATTTTCATCGATTTGGTGACATTTTCGTTAATTTTTGTGATATTGTGTTCAATTTTGAGACATTTACAAAAATCGCCAAAATTGTCGCCAACTGGGATAATCTGACTGGCAGACAGACGCTGCCGAAACATCATTACAATACTATTCCCTTTCAAAACGCAATTAATTTCATTGATTTGGCGTCATTTTTTATAAATTTGGCTTCATTTTTATCGATATGGCGACATTTTCGTAACATTTAAACAAAAAGTCACCAAGTTGGGGATATCTCTCCAAATTCATCGCCAAAATTTTCAACAAGCGTTATCCAGAGATTGATAGGTAGACAGTTAAATACAGGTCTTTATGTTAGGTGTACAATGTATATAAGGAAAGTAAAAATACAGAAATGTATATCAACCAGAAATTTTTAAGCATATGAAAGTAATAATACATAAATGAGGAACCTTATTTCTCATATTGAGTCTTAAGGGTCGTTAGTTCTCTAATTTGCAGATCGGGGCAAATTATAATTATTAACCTGAGCCTGATAGATTCGGGTCCGTAATCTACTACTTGGATGATTGTAGACTGCGTCATGCCATGATCCGGTCGCGTAGTATGTCGTATTCTACCCGGTAACCAAATCAGACCTCGAGGAAGATGGACGGGCTCTGCTTATGAAACAGTATTTTTTGTAGATTAGAGACTACTACATCCTCATATTTCTACGCCTGATGGCCTCGGGAGACTATTACATCCTCAAAGGCATTGTGAAACAGTATTTTTAACATTTTACAACAAAGTTGAAAAGTGTTTATGACTTTGTTCATTCATTCTGTCTGTCTGTCTGTCTGTCCGTTAGCACGATAACTGCCATAAAAATGACATAATCAAAATGAAATTTTAGCATGTTGTTCAGACGGTCTGCAGGACCTAAGGGAATATAAATGAATAATATCACCCAATTAGCTTTGGATTGAACCCGAGTTGAAAAAATGAAATACATTGAGCCCTATGGGACCTAATTTTTCAAACATTTTGAGCGGATTTAAAATTCACAAATTGCTTCGAAAATTTTAGGTAATATTCAAATTCTCCCATAAAATATATATAAAAAAAATTCAGCGAAATATATTCAGTAGTTTTTTAAATAAAAATTAAAATAATAATAACACCTCTTATATGAAGCGATCACGTGACCATGATATGAAAAGATCACGTGATCCACTTCAAAATGATATATGGCATCCATCTTATCTCAAGATCGTGATTTTTAAAGATCTTTTTAATTCATATTGAGTGTTGTATCCTTCCTAAAACCACTTTATTTTTGCTTTAATTCTGTGCATCTACATACAGAAACAACGCAATTACAATATATTTGAGTTTAAATGCTCATCCAAATTTGATTATTTCTACAACGAAGCCTATTTTTCACCTATATGTAAAATGTAAACAGCAAAATATGTCGAATGAGTTGAATTAGAATTGCTGTACTTCTTTAACTCAAAATCATTTAGTTCATGGAGTCTGCATAGCTGATATGAAAGAAATATTCATTGATTTTACAAAGAGAAGGACGATTTTTTTCGATGAAGTTTTATGCATAGAGTTTAATTACTTGTAGCTCCATGGTCTTAATTTTTAAATGAAATACATTATTATAGAATTGTGATGAATGACATGAATGGGAAATTATTTATGAATGAAATGCTGCTTTTATAGAGAGAACCAGGCGTGTTATTTTTCTATGACGTCATTCGAATGAATTTCAGTTGTTTTCGATGAAGTTTTCAAAAATAATAAATTATCGTAGTATTATGATAAGTATAAAATTATTACCGAGGAATGTATCACATTTTAGAGACGTTTAAACCAAGCAATTTATATTTCAATGCCGTCATTTGAATGAAGTTCATTTTTTTCGATGAAGTTTTAAGTTTTCAAATATAATAAATTAATGTAGTATTGTGATAAGTTTTAAAATATTACCGAGGAATGTACTGCATTTTAGACTTGTTTAAATAAAATTGCATTGAAGTTGGAAAGTGTTTCATAATCAATGCTTTAAGCATGATTGATCTTTCTTGTTTTTTATTGTTAGGGCTTTTGTGCTTGGGCGTTTTGTGATCCTTGGTAAGGACAGGTTCGCTTGTTGTTGTAGTTCTTCTGTTTGTTTTCTGGTTTTGGTGATTGTACTGTTGTTGTTGGTCTTTGGAATGGATGCATTTGATTAGTTTTTAACTTTTTACAACAAAGTTGAAAAGTGTTTATGGCTTTGCTCATTCTGTCTGTCTGTCAGCACGATAACTGCCGTAAAAATGACTTAATCCAAATGAAATTTTAGTATGTTGTTCAGACAGTCTGTGGGACCTATGGGAATATAAATGAATAATATCACTCAATTAGTTTTGGATTGAACTCGGGTTGAAAAAATGAAATACATTGAACCCTACGGGACCTAATTTTTCAAACATTTTTTAAACGGATTTAAAATTCACAAATTGCTTCGAAAATTTTAGGTAATATTCAAATTATCCCATAAAATATATAAAAAACATTTCAGCAAAATATATTCAGTAGTTTTTTAACTAAAAATTAAAATAATAATTACACCTCTTATATGAAGCGATCATGTGATCCAATTCAAAATGAAATATGGCATCCATCTTCTCTCAAAATCGCGATTTTAAAAGTTCTTTTTAATTCATATTGAGTGTTGTATCCGTCCTAAAACCGCTTTATTTTTGCTTACATTCTGTGCAACTACATACTGAAACAACGCAATTACAATATGTTTGAGTTTAAATGATCATCCAAATTTGATTATGTCTACAACGAAGCCTATTTTTCACCTACGTAAAATGTAAACAGCAAAATATGTAGAATGAGTTGTATAAGAATTGCTGTATTTCTTTAACGCAAAATTATTTAGCTCATGGAGTCTGCATAGCTGATATGAATGAAATATTCATTGATTTTACAGAGAGAAGGACTATTTCTTTTGATGAAGTTTTAAGCATAGAGTTTAATTACTTGTAACTCCATGGTCTTAAGTTTTTAAATAAAATAAATTATTATAGTATTGTGATGAATGAAATGAATGGGAAAATGCTATGAATGAAATGTTGCTTTTTTAGAGAGAGTCAGGCGTGTTATATTTCGATGGCGTCATTTGAATACATTTTAGTTGTTTTTGATGAAGTTTTCAAATATAATAAATGAATGTAGTATTATGATAATGTTAAAAACATTACCGAGAAGCCAGGCGATTTATATTTCATTGACGTCATTTGAAAGAATTTCATTTTTTTCGATAAACTTTTAAGTTTTTAAATATAATTAATATAGTATTGTGATAATTTTTAAAATATTACCGAGGAATGTATCGCATTTTAGAGATGTTTAAATGAAATAGCATTGAAGTTGGAAAGTGTTTCATAATCAATACTTTATGCATTGTTGATCTTTCTTGTTCTCTTTTGGTTTGGATTGGTAATATTTTTTCGTTGGTGAGCTGCTTGTTGGCTCCTTTAGTGGACCTGATTTGGGATTTGTGTGCTTTGGTTGGTTAGTTTGTATGCTTTGGTTGGTTGGTTTATGTGGTTTGTGTCCTTTGGTTGGTTTGTGTGGTTTGTGTCCTTTGGTTGGTTTGTTTATTGTTTTTACTTGTTTTAGTTTTAGTTTTAGATAGCTCTTCATCCCTGTATTCGAAGATTTAGTGGTGGTTTTTGCTAATGTTGATCTTGGGTAGTTCTTTTAGATCCTTGGGTGTTTGTTTCCTCTGGTTAGCAGCTTGGCTTGTGTCTTTAATTTTGAAATCCTGGATGTGATGTTCGGTATTTTATATTGGACTGTTGGGTAGATCATTAATTTTATGTAGTACTATGTCTGCTTGTATTTTATTGTATTTGAAATTCTTTGATCCTTATTTAGTTGAGTTGTTATTGAATTTTATGACTGACTTTTGAATTATTCCTAGTAATATTGAACTTTGATTTACCTTGATGATGGTAGCTAATTCTATAATATTATGGTTTTTAATTTCTTTTTATTATATTTTTGCATTGTGATGTTTTGGACTTTTGTTTTTTGTACCCGAATAGAGGGTTGGTTCTTTTTTTTCTCTCATATTTGTTGCTTTGCATTTTACTCTCCTTTTCGGGAGTTTTTTTCCTGCCAAGGCTGATTGTCATTGTTTTGACTACTTTTTACTGCTATGTTTGCAGACGTTTTTAGAGCATTTTGGCTCTTTGTAATAAGTTGGTTTTATTGTAAATAAATTCTGTTAGGTGTTGTGTACTTCGCCACTGTGGACGGCAGTGTGACTTGTCTGCTGAGTTTCAATACGGGTGGGTCTCTGACATTCTAGGTAGGTGTCCCGGCCGTCCAAGTTTGGCGTTCTACTTGGGGGTGGGGGGGAGGTGGCTGGAGTACATGTAATACATATAAATTTCTGTAATACATATAAATATTCAGGAAATAGTCTTGGATTTTGTAACTCCAAGTTTTAAAATTTTATAATTAAAAGTATTTAATTTCTTTATATTGAAATTTAAAGATTGAAAAGTTAAAAAAAAGAACTAGAATTTGGGAAAATAATACTTAGAGAATTAAGAACTATAAATATTTCGGTTACAAATCCACTAAAATTATTTTCTGGCAACGCTACAGGTAGCAGTACTCTAATTATGTAACATTATTATGTAACAATTTCATTTACACTCAAACCTGATTTTGTGCGGTCTTTTTTTGTGCGATTTTTTATTTGTGCGATTTTTTTTGTGCGATTTTTTTTTGTGCGGTATATGAAAATTTTAATCAAATTGGAACATAATTGACGAAGTTATCAATAAAACAAGAAAGATCAATCATGCTTAAAGCATTGATTATGAAACACTTTCCAAATTCAATGCAATTTTATTTAAACAAGTCTAAAATGCAATACATTCCTCGGTAATATTTTGAAACTTATCACAATACTGCATTAATTTATTATATTTGAAAACTTAAACCTTCATTGAAAAACATGAACTTCATTCAAATGACGCATTGAAATATCAATTGCCGGGTTTAAACATCTCTAAAATGTTATATATTCCTCGGTAATAGTTTTAGAATTATCATAATACTACGATAATTTATTATATTTGAAAACTTCATCGAAAACAACTGAAATTAATTCAAATGACGTCATAGAAAAAATAACACGCCTGGATCTCTCTATAAAAACAGGATTTCATTCATAACTTTCTCCCATTCATTTCATTCATCACAATACTATAATAATTTATTTTATTTAAACATTTTGTTTAAGACCATGGAGCTACAAAAAATTAAACTCTATGCTTGAAACTTCATCGAAAAAAATCGTCCTTCTCTTTATGAAATTAATTAATATTTCATTCATATCAGCCATGCAGACTCCATGGACTAAATTATTTTGTGTTAAAAAAATACAGGAATTCTAATACAATTCATTCTATATATTTTGCTGTTTACATTTTACATAGGTGAAAAATAGGCTTAGTTGTAGAAATAATCAAATTTAGATGAGCATTTAAACTCAAATATATTGTCATTCCGTTGTTTCAGTATGTAGATGCACAGAATTTAAGCAAAAATAAAGTAGTTTTAGGACGGATACAACACTCAATATGAATTAAAAAGAACTTCAAAAATCACGATTTTGACACAAGATGGATGCCATATTTTATTTTGAAGTGGGTCACGTGATCGCTTCATATCATGGTCACGTGATCGTTTCATATAAGAGGTGTAATTATTATTTTAATTTTTATTTAAAAAACTACTGAATATATTTCGCTGAATTTTTTTTTATATATTTTATGGAACAATTTGAATATTGCCTAAAATTTTCGAAGCAATTTGTGAATTTTAAATCCGCTTAAAAAATGTTTGAAAAATTAGGTCCCATAGGGCTCAATGTATTTCATTTTTTCGACCCGGGTTCAATCCAAAACTAATTGGGTAATATTATTCATTTATATTCCCATAGGTTCTACAGACCGTCTGAACAACATACTAAAATTTCATTTTGATTAAGTCATTTTTACGCAGTTATCGTGCTAACGGACAGACAGACAGACAGACAGACAGAATGAACAAAGTCAGAAACACTTTTCAACTTTGTTGTAAAGTGTTAAAAAAAAGATATATACTTTTGAGATTTCATATCCAGGCTATTATTTTTAAATATTTTGTAATTTTTTTAAGTGTTTATTTTATCTAGTTGAAAACAACTTTGGTGCTGAAATATTGGATACATTTGGTTTATTTGTGTTAGTATAAATAAATTATTTTGATACAATTAATATCTATAGCATAGTTCAAATTATCAATTTCCCCCATATACTACATATTTCCATCGTTGTTGTGAATTTTCATTGTTGCCATAGGAAACAATGTGACTATTTATTGACACATGCCTATTTATATTTTTGTTGGTGTGGTTGCATTGCCTTTATATCAGGAAGAAAGAGGCTGTTTCTGCCAGAGAAATCTGTTGATATCGCTTATAGTTTGTTTTAGGCCGTGTTTTTAACGAAGCGTTAACTTTTAAACTAATTGTATAGTATAATTAACGATATTATCCTATTTAGTCAAATGTTTCGCAAAAATGAATAAACGACATCTTGAGAACGGTTTTTACTAGCTTTGTAGGGGCAGTTTGATTCGCTTGATGCAAAATATCAAATAAAATAAGTACATATAGTAAAAACATATTAATGTAATTATTTATTTGTTATAACCATTTAATAATGAAATATATGAATAGAATAGGACAATCTAGTATCTGTTAAATTACGCTCAGTAATTTATAGATTTTTCTTTGAAAATTTATTTATATCCCGAACCTGAATAATCAATATTCTCACTCGATCTGAAAAGAAATCTATCAAAGCTATTGCCGGGATGTCGGTGGCATGTCATGGAGAAGTATGATGGGTATATGGAGGAGAATAAAGGAATTTTTTCGGTTTATCACGACGAACAGAAGAGTTTGTATGAAATGAGCTTTTGCTAGCACGAGGCTACCCATATTTGCAAGAACAAGTTCGGTCTTTTTTTACGAGAAAATTGATTCTAAAGTTGACAAAACAAAATTAAAAATCCTGTATAAGAAACATACTACAAACACAGAGCCTTCATTTCTCGTTGTTAGCATTTGTAAGAACAAAGAATGCCTAAAATGTTTCCACGGCCGAGGGAAAACGATATTTACAGGCAGTCATTGTTATTATTTGAGGGTCAGCGTTGCTTAGCGTTGGCGACAATTTTTTGCGAAATATTGCCATCGGCGACTTTGGTAAACTGCTCGATTTTTGTAGATTGGTTAAGAATTTGTCAAGTTACGTCGATTTTTCCAGAAATTTCGGCAGGTCTTTGTTCAATTAGAAGTATTTGGCGTGATGCGAGTAAAAGTGAATTGCGAATATGCCAGTCTTTTGAGAACATAATCGTTTATTTTTTTAATAAGGTAATTTAAATAGCTGTCTTAGTGTGTCTGACGGTGGCTTTGTGAGATAGCTAGAAAGTTACTAGTCAAACTTATCCTTATATCCTGATAATACACTCCATGATTAAAGAGTATACTTCGTAACAACATACTATGTAATATGTAATATATATAGCAAAGTAGAAGAATGCATGTATGTAATAGAGTACGTGTTAAAAATAGAGTGCATTATGTACCTGTACTAGCTGCGGCGCCCAGTAGAACCGAACAAAAGCAAAATGCAGTAGAGTGTCGTTTATCTAAACCCCGATTATCCGAACTATCCAATTATCCGACCCCAATAATTTTTTCTTCGCTTGTAAGCAGAAATCTCTTTTTCAAAGAGGAAGAAAATAAAATGGAAAACAAAGAAAAGTTACTAAAAAATAAAACTATATAAAAAGATATAAAGCATAAAAATGAAAAATAAGAAAAAAGATGAAAATTACAGAAAAAATTTAAATGATAAAAAAAACCTTTTAAACGTACCAGCGCTATTTGAATAATTTAATTGCAGTCAGCCAAAAACCTGGATAAATTGTGAAGGAAAGTAAAGCATCCATATACATCCATTTAAACTGTAACTTTTAAAACATTTGTCCATTACTCCGAACTTTGGATTATCCGAACAGCATTCGATCCCGACAAGAAAACTAGCGCTCTACCCCCCCCCCCTCCCTCCCACGCATAATATTCTGTCATTTCCAATATTATCGACTGAATCCCAGTAGTGCTCCACCCTGTCCCCTTAGTAAGAACCCCCAAAGCGCCATGGCACACGGACAGGTCTTGGCACATACTCGTACAGTAAAAAATAAATATATTTATTACATTAAGAAGAAAATCTGATGTGGGCAACACATGACTTTCCTTATATAATGTAATGAATTTACTACTTTTACAGTAAAAAAATAGGTTTTTCTTATAGTAGATACTAATATTCTTTCCAAGATATTGAATTTTCGACAATGAGTCGTCATTTTCATTGATTTAGCATCATTTTTATCCATTTGGCGAGATTTTCATTAATTTGGCAACATTTCAAAAAAGTCGCCAAGTTGGCGACATTCCGCCAAATTCGTCGCCAAAATCTCGCCAAGCGTTATGCACTAAGAAAAAAGTTACTCTTACAGCAGATAAATGACTATTGGCGTTTAAATACAAAAGTATTATTCAAAGTATATTTTTTCATGAATGGAACAAGCTAGATCCACGAGAATGATGCCACTCAATTTATCCATTGGTATTACATATGAAAAGTGAACATGGTTCTCAATAGGAATTTTTTTTTTTATGTGACTTTTTCATAATTTTTTTGAAAAATGTATAATATCTCGAGAACGGTTCATGTTAGCGTTCTAAAATTTATGCCAATCGTTTTCAAATGAAAAATTACATAAGAAATTTCTATTTGCGTAACTTTATTAACGGTTTTGATTTTTTGACGATTTTTTCAAAATTTTATTCGAAAATTGAGGGGGGTTCTGAACATTCGATTACATATAAAAACAATAGGCTTCCAGTGTTTACGGATTGTGATTTTTGTACCAAATTTGGTTCGAAACTGTTCATTCGTTCGTCTGTTATCGTCTCCACAGACTCACTGACACACACACACACACACACACACATACTTTCACACACACACACACACACACACACACACACACACACACACACATACATACACACACACAGACATCACTTCAAAAATGTTTGATTCGTGATCAGGGATGCTTGAAACGTGCTCTCCCGTCGAAAACTCGAATTCGAATTTTCGACCCCGTCACAATACTTTCCTTATACATTATGTATATAAGGAAAGTACAAAAATAACTTCAAGATATTTAAAAAAATCTGATGTGGGCAACACATGACTTTCCTTATATAATGAAATGAATTTACTACTTTTACAGTTAAAAACATGTAATTCTTATAGTAGATACTTATATTTTTTCCAAAATATTGAATTTTCTTCAATTAGTCGTCATTTTCATTGATTTAGCGTCATTTTGATCCATTTAGCGAGATTTTTGTTAATTTGACAACAATTAAAAATGTTGCCAAGTTGGCGACATTCCGCCAAATTCGTCGCCAAAACCTCGCCAAGCGTTATGGACGGAGAAATAAGTTACTCTTACAGCAGATAAATGACTATTGGCGTTCAAATACAAAAGTATTACTCAAAGTATCTTTTTTCATGAGTGGAACGAGCTAGATCCACGAGAATGATATCACCCAATTTATCGCATGGTATTACATATGAAAAGTGAACATGTTTCTCAATAGGAAATATTTTTTTTTATTTTATATAACTTTTTGATAATTTTTTGAAAAATGTGCAATATCTCGAGAACGGTTCATGTTAAGGTTCTAAAATTTATGTCAATCATTTTCTAATGAAAAATTACATAAGAAATGTCTATTTGCGTAACTTTATTAGCGGTTTTGTTTTTTTGACTTTTTTTTTTCAAAATTTCACTCGAAAATATAAGGGGGTTCTGAACATTCAATTGCGTATAAAAACAATAGGCTTCCAGTGTTTACGGATTGTGATTTTTGTACCAAATTTCGTTCGAATCAGTCCATTTGTTCGTCAGTTATCGTCTCCACAGACTCACTGACACACACACACACACACATACTTTCACACACATACACACACACACACACGCAGACATCATTTCCAAAATGTTTGATTCGTGATCAGGGATGCTTGAAACGTGCTCTCCCGTCGAAAACTTGAATTCCAATTTTCGACCCCTTTACAATACTTTCCTTATACATTATTACTTTTCTTATATACATAATTTGTTTTGTGACGGGGTCGAAAATTCGAATTCGAGTTTTCGACGGGAGAGCACGTTTCAAGCAGCCTAATGTATAAGGAAAGTATTATGACGGGGTCGAAAATTCGAATTCGAGTTTTCGACGGGAGAACACGTTTCAAGCATCTCTGATCACGAATCAAACATTTTTGATGTGATGTCTGTGTGTATATTTGTGAAAGCATGTGTGTGTGTGTGTGAAAGTATGTGTATATGTGTGTGTGTGTGAAAGTATATGTGTGTGTGTGTGTGAAAGTATGTGTGTGTGTGTGTGTCAGTGAGTTTGTGGAGACGATAACTGACGAACGAATGGACCGATTCGAACGAAATTTGGTACAAAAATCACAATCCATAAACAGTGGAAGTCTATTGTTTTTTAACGTAATCGAAAGTTCAGAACCCCCCTAAATTTTAGAGTGAAATTTTGAAAAAATCGTCAAAGAATCGAAACCGCTAATAAATTTATGCAAATAGACATTTCTTATGTAATTTTTCATTAGAAAACGATTGATATAAATTTTAGAACACTAACATGAACCGTTCTCGAGATATTGAAAATGTAAAAAAAAATTATCAAAAAGTCATATAAAATAAAAAAAAATATTTCCTATTGAGAAACATGTGCACTTTTCATATGTAATACCATGCAATACATTTGGTGACATCATTCTCGTGGATCTCGCTCGTTCCATTCGTGAAAGCGATATTTGAGTAATACTTTTGTATTTGAACGCCAATAGTTATTTATCTGCTGCAAGAATAACTTACTTCTCCGTCCCTAACGCTTGGCGACACTTTGGCGCTGAATTTGACGGAATATCGTCAACTTCGCGACTTTTTTAAATGTTGCCAAATTTACGAAAATCTCGCCAAATGGATAAAAATGACACTAAATCAATGAGAATGACGACTCATTGACGAAAATTCAATATCTTGGAAAGAATATAAGTATCTACTATAAGAATAACATTTTTTTTACTGTAAAAGTAGTAAATTCATTGCATTATATAAGGAAAGTCATGTGCTGCGCACATCAGATTTTGTATATAAGGAAAGTAATAACTGATGCTTTTCAAGACCAATATTTAAACTACATGCGAAAAATTAGATTAGTTCCCAAAAGTTTCAGACTTAAAGCTTCAATCCGAGTTCGCCCGCATTTGTTTGACGGCAAGCAGTAACTTAGGATTATTCCTGCAGCAGTTTGTGCATGTCAGATAAGGTTCTTTACACACAGCAAGACAAACATAGTCTCGGGAATTTCGAAAGCGCCCCAAAACAACAGGATTAATAAGATTTACTACGACCTTAATCCCTTGTTGAAAGGCCAGAGATTTACAGAAACAGGCGTTCTCCTGATTTTTAATGAACGACTTACAGACTGAGTTCATATAGAGTTCCTTAAAAACTTTGTAAGGAAAGGTCCTTAAGTGTACACGCTAGGTCTGTCTATTCGATAGTAGAGCGATCTATAATATTCTATAGTTAAGCCGCAGTCCGGCCGAATAAAAGGAATTTCAGCGCCCCATAGGGGAGAATTTTAAAAGTCAAGATAATGAACTCGGCGAAGCGAGATAGACGAAAAAATCCAATCGAATTACAAAGTTGTAGGGAATTGTTAATGAGTAGGAATCGACAGCAGGAAAGAATGAAATGTTGAAACGGAATGCTATAAATACCTCTCAAAATGTTGTATCATAAGGGCCTTTAAACGGTGACACCTGCAATACTTTTCAAAGTACGTGGTCATATTCTTTCTGGAATTCAATTGTGCAGTTTCTCTGAAATAGGGCCTTACAGGCAGTCTTTGTACGGGTTAGATGTTCATACGAGAGTCACATTGAAATTTTTGAGACAGGGGCAGAAGGAATGCGTTATAAAAAAAAATTATCGTTCGGATATTTAAATTTGAACTCTTTTATGTCCGCAGGCGATAATTTGTGGCAACAATTACAATTTAGCTATCGTAGATTAAATTTTGAAAGAAGAGAAAATGGAGTTGACGCGAGAGCATTATCGAGCTATGATTTTCTACGATTTTAAAGTGGGGATAAATCAAGAAGAATGTCTTCAGCGTCTACAATTAACATATGAAAATGATGTTCCATCTCGTGCCACTGTATTCAGATGGTTTACAGAGTTTAGAAGAGGACGAAGCTTTCTCCTGGACGAAGAACACACAGGAAGACCTTTGTCAGCTGTAGTCCCAGAAAATGTGTCGGCCATTCGAAAAATGTAAATCGATGATAATCGCTGTACCTACCAAATGATACATAAAGAACTTAACATTGGATCCGCAGCTATACATAAAATTATTCATGAAGAACTGCATATGAAAAAATTAGTTTGTCGTTGGGTCCCCCATAATTTAACAGAATACCTAAAAGCGAAACGTGTCAGAATTAGTAAAGAAACCTTCAAATTACTTAATGATAGTGGACACAGCATTATTTCTAAAATCGTAACTGGTGATGAAACGTACATACCGTTTTTTGACGTTCCAACACGTTAAGAAAATAAAGTATGGGTCTTTGATGGTGACCCCAATTGTGAAAAGACAACGAGTAATGAAAAAGTAATGTATGCCGTGTTCTTCAGGAGTACAGGTCTGGTCAAAGCCATAAAGCTAGAGGAACAGTTACAGCTAAATGGTACACCACTAAGTGTCTTTCAGAAATTCTTCAGGCAGTGAATGTTAGGGGACTCGTGCTTCACCATGACAACGCATTTTCTCATTCAGCAAGAATGACAGTCGAATTTCTTGAACAAAAAAACATCAAAATGATAGAACATCCACCCTATTCTCCTGGGGCGCGGTAGCCCATTGGTTAGCGCGCAGGAGTTGCACTCGGTAGGCCCGGGTTCGATTCCAGCCACTGCCAAAACTGCCGCCGTGTTCACGCGGAGTACGATCACGTTAAACATGTGGGCCCGTAAGTCCTTCCGAGAGGTTGGTGGTAGGGGAAGGAGGGTACGGTCCCTGTGGATGCCTCCCCCACTGGGTTTGCCCCCTGGGATGCCTCCCCCACTGGTCCAAATTGGGTGGCACTTCCCGGCCGTCCAAACTGTTACCTTACACCTTTCTGGTAGGTCGGACGGCCTGGGTCTCAACAACATCAACAACAACCCTATTCTCCTGATCTTGCTATGTGTGACTTTTGGCTATTTTTTAATCTAAAAAAAAATACGTGGGCTTCGTTTTCATTCCGAAGATGAGATTGATGAGGCTATAAAAGCATATTTTCCATCGATTCCAAGAAATGGATGGCTTGAAGCATTTAATCTGTGGAAAATTCGCCTACAAAAGTGCATTGATGTTGGGAGTACTTTGAACACGCCTAAGAGTTGGAAAGTTTAATTTGTACCACTTAGCCGTATCTCAAAAATTGTAGTGTAACCCTCGTATAAGTGTTTTTTTATTGCATCGTTCCTGAATAGGTCAGACATTCGCCAATTGTGTCAATTTATTGTGTCAAATAAATGTCTTCCAATGCTCTACTTCTTTGTAATTGGCTTTTTTCATCCATCTCGCTTTGCTGCCGAATTCGTTATTCTAACTTTTTAAACAAAAGTACTTATTAAAGTTTTAGTTCATGAAATTAAACAATACAATGCAAAGATGAATATTACCCAATTTCATGTAAATTTAGCGAAAAAATACAGAATAAATTTGGTATATTAAATACTAATTATCGAGATAATTGTCACACTGAAAAAATCCCACCTCTCCCAAGTTCTTAATTGATGTTTTGGGAGGTAAAACAAAAAATTTGATGTGGGCATCATATGACTTTCTCTACAGATTCGAATTTATTTTCTCTTCATTTCTTAAATAATTCATTAAAGTGTGTTTAATTGCACAAAATAGCACGCATAATTATTTGAAATTACACTGAATATGCACTTTTAATTCAATTCTCGGTTTTATTTGTCAATTGGACGTATTTTCAAAGTCGGAGTAACAGGAATGCGAAAAACAACAATATCTCGAGAACGGCTTGTTTAAAGTAATGGGGTTTGTCTTATTCTTTTTATCGTCAAAAATTTACATATAAAACAAACATTTAATTCATTTATTTGGGCATATATAGTCTTTTATTTCAGAGTTTGGCGACTTTTGCGGACCATTTTGTATAAAAGATGAATCGTACCAAAATCCAATCAGCACCAGAGTAACTCACAAGTGACTCATCTACCGTATTTTATGAAATTTTTATCAATTAGTTCTTTAGCTAGAGTGGATACAAATTTTTTTTGCTGGCCATTTTTGAAAAGGCAGGTTTTTTTTAAAATCTAAAATCGTACCAAAATCTAATCAGCGCCAGGGTAGCCCGCAACTGTAAAATTTGGTCTATTAGTTTATGAGCTAGAGTGGATGCATGGATTGCTCAAACAGACACAAATACGCACTGACACACGTATATAGACATCATACTAAAAATAGCTTTTTTGTGTTCTAGAGGTCCCAAAACCTATAGATACATCGAAAACTCGAGTTGCGATTTTCGACATGATTCCAATGCTTTCCCTATACATTACCATGCATTGCAGGGAAAGTAAAATTTACAAGCATAAATAATACATCAAAATGCTTAGAATAATAGTTTTTTTGTTTGTTTGTTGAAATCGATTAACTCATTTTCATATTCTTTGCCTATTTTCAGTGTCAGTCCTCCCTCTCCTTCTCCTGTGCTAAATGACTTTTCTGTAGGTACAGCGAAAGTTACATATCGAAATATCTTTCAGACAACTGTACGTTTCCATTTAAAATACACCAGCAATATTTTTAATTACTATTCGTACAAAAATGATTTTCTTTTCATAGAGGTGGATATTGGTCACAGAACAAACGTGTACCAGAGCCCGCCCCCCCCCCCCCCCCCCCGAATATTTTGAGATCCGGTGAAGAATTTGAATAAATGAAACATACATTTAAAAAATATGACGTTGACAGCACACAACTTTCCATGCAGACTGATATCCCCTTTCCTTCATATATTCCGTAGTATATTTTTTTTTATGTTTTATTACACAAAATGACTAAAACAAAAATTAATACACATTTGAAGTTATATTCTGTTTTCAGTTTTGACATATCTACTTTCTCATTTAGTATATTTATGAAAATTTTAAATCTGGTTAACATTTTTTATTTTAATCTTTTTGTCATCAAAAGTATAAAACAAACATTTAATCAATGTGAAGCTAAACATGCTTAAAAAAACACTGAACATTTAAGCATATTTAGTCTTTTATTTTAGATTTCGAAGATTTTCGCTGGCCTTTGAAATGAAAACAAAAACCTGCCATTTATTTCTAAATCGTACAAAATATGATTAGCACCATGAACTTACTACCAAATTTCATGAAATTTCGTTAGACCGGTTTTGAGTTAGAAAGTATATACATGCATTGCATTGACAGACACACATACAGACAAACAGACACATACAAAGGCACATACATAGACGTCACTTTACGTTAACAATACTGGATTCGTATTCTAGCGTGAACAGCAAGTGTAGATGAGTTTCAATATTTTACCCCATTCCATGGGCATATGCAGAATTTCCCCCGGGGGGGGGGGGTGCTAGAATTGATTGCATTCAAAATTTAGAGATTACTACCAACCTTGAAATATGTATTGTTACAAAGTAAATCTGGGTAGGTGGTATGAGCATCAGATTTTAAAAATTAGTATGTATAGCACTTTTAAAAAATAGTATGCACCACTTTTAAAAATTAGTGGGTATCACCTTTAAAAATTTTCTCCCTTTCATAACAGGATTCTAACTTTCCTGGAGACAGATCAACTAAACTAACAAATTGGACATTCCTAAACATACCAAATGCAAAAATCTCAAGTTTTCCATTTAGGTATAAGTTTAAATTATGTTTATTAATATACACGTGGGAGAAAACACAGAGTTGTGATTGAATGTTATAAATTGAATGTTATAATTCCAAAAAGCATTTTTCTTATTTTTTTTTATCTCATGTTGGCTTTTAGTTAACAATTTTTCATGGGAGTGCTTTGGCACCCCCTGGCCTCCTAAATACGCCCATGCCCCATTCCCATGGGCGCCTATAGGAGAGAGCAAGCGGGGCACTTCTGGGAGTCCAAGATCACAAAGTTGGGTATTAAACTAGTTTATGTTGTACTTATCTTTGAGTTTGCTCCATTGACGTCCGTGATTTGCCTTCTCATGGAAAAAGTCCTATGGGCGCCCATGCCCATTCCAATACATTCCTTTTACATTAACACGCAATGCATTCTAGGGAATGTAAAGATATATTGGCTTTATTTCACTATCATTTTAGTTTTTTAATACTATTGTTTTATTTTATAATTTTTTTATTATTTCAAAGAAACCCTGGAAAACTCCTTAAAAATTTTTTTAATCGCTGCAAAGGTTACCAAATTACTGTTGGCCTCCGGAACCCCCAAACTAATTTATCCGGTACTGTCCATATACATAACAAACAATTTTATTTATCTACTTACCTCAAATCTAATTACGACCGCATCTATAACAGCCCTCGAATTATCGAGAAATTCCAACTCCAACAAGTGTCACCGAACACAACCAACCAATGAGAAAACTTCTAAAAAAATTCCTCACCACACTCTCCTCGACGAAAATGCGGGGCTATATGAAGTCAGTCAGTTCTGGTATGGACATCAAAGATCCTTCTATTCACCTCGCTTATTATTTTCTCTCATAACGAAGCATTTATTGCTGGGTAAATGACGTCATTTCGGAGGCCGAAGTCCACGGGTTCCAATTGGCGGGCGAGTTTCGATGGCGTTCTTATTCGAACTCGAAGCGCGTGCCTCCTTATGTTCCGCGCCCCCCGCCGCCCTGAAATGCCTTTCACTATCTGAGAGGATGCGATATTACGATTTCGCCGGGGCTGTCTTGTTTATTACGCCGCAGGTCTTTTTTCGGCCCTTTCTTAAGGATTGAGTTAATATAAACATCCGGTAAGCTTAATGGAAATCTGCTCTCGTGTATGAATAATGTAACATTTATGCCAATATTTTCTTTTGGTGTAAGTAGGAAAGGGGTGAAGTTATGATATTATCGTTATTCTCATTTCAATCATATAGTTAAGAATTTTAAAATGTATAGAAAAAGTAAAATTTTGGAAAAAGTATTATGATGTACAGACTAGAGGTCTGCACAGCACGGGTTGAAATTTAAAATGTTTACCCAGATGGATAGTGCAAGTTCTCGAATCTGGTCGGAATACACTAGTGTGTCGACTCGAACAAGCTTTCAGTTTCGCCCGTAGGAGGGGGGTGGGGTGCATTACAGAGACCCGGCCAGCCGTTTTTAACACTTTACAACAAAGTTGAAAAGTGTTTATGACTTTGTTCATTCTGTCTGTCTGTCTGTCCGTTAGCACGATAACTGCCGTAAAAATGACTTAATCAAAATGAAATTTTAGTATGTTGTTCAGACGGTCTGTAGGACCTATGGGAATATAAATGAATAATATCACCCAATTAGTTTTGGATTGAACCCGGGTTGAAAAAATGAAATACATTGAGCCCTATGGGACCTAATTTTTCAAACATTTTTTAAGCGGATTTAAAATTCACAAATTGCTTCGAAAATTTTAGGTAATAGTCAAATTGTTCCATAAAATATATAAAAAAAAAATTTAGCGAAATATATTCAGTAGTTTTTTAAATAAAAATTAAAATATTAATTACACATCTTATATGAAACGATCACGTGACCATGATATGAAACGATCACATGACCCACTTCAAAATGATATATGGCATCCATCTTGTTTCAAAATCGTGATTTTTTAAAGTTCTTTTTAATTCATATTGAGTGTTGTATCCGTCCTAAAACTACTTTATTTTTGCTTAAATTCTGTGCATCTACATACTAAAACAACGCAATGACAATATATTTGAGTTTAAATTCTCATTCAAATTTGATTATTTCTACAACTAAGCCTATTTTTCACCTATGTAAAATGTAAACAGCAAAATATGTAGAGTGAGTTGTATTAGAATTACTGTATTTCTTTAACACAAAATAATTCAGTCCATGGAGTCTGCATGGCTGATATGAATGAAATATTAATTGATTTTATAAACAGAAGGACGATTTTTTTCGATGAAGTTTTAAGCATAGAGTTTATGAATTGTAGCTCCATGGTCTTAATTTTTAAATAAAATAAATTATTATAGTATTGTGATGAATGAAATGAATGAGAGAAAGTTATGAATGAAATCCTGCTTTTATAGAGTGATCCAGGCGTGTTATTTTTTCTATGACGTCATTTGAATTTATTTCAGTTGTTTTCGATGAAGTTTTCAAATATAATAAATTATCGTAGTATTATGATAGTTTAAAAAATATTACCGTGGAATGTACTGCATTTTAGAGATATTTAAACCAGGCAATTTATATTTCAATGCCGTCATTTGAATGAAGTTCATTTCTTTCAATGAAGGTTTAAGTTTTCAAATATAATAAATCAATGTAGTATTGTGATATGTTTTAAAATATTACCGAGGAATGTATTGCATTTTCGTCTTTTTTAAATAAAATTGCATTGAAGTTGGAAAGTGTTTCATAATCAATGCTTTAAGCAAGATTGATCTTTCTTGTTTTTTTCTATTTTGAGAGAGAGAGAGAGAAGCCGAAAGGATGCTTATGCAAATGTGTCAGAAATATGAATATGTGCAATTTACGTACAAATTTAGGCAAGACTTGTTGTTTTTCTAACCATTTCTCTTCACATAGCTGAAGTCAATAAAATAATTCCATGCATTCCATTAAATTTCATTTAAATCTTTTTTAGGTATTGATTACGTCCGACTCGACCCAACGAATTTCCAGAAGCTTAACCCGAGTCCGGGCCAGCCTGAAATCGCTTTAAAGAAATCAGGTCCAAGCTGGTTTACAGATAGATCCGGAGCTATGCCCGTGGGGTAGACGCGAGCTCGTGAATATCTTTACTAAACTAAAGTAGGTGAATGCAGTTCGCGGTTACCAAACGGGCGGGCTTATTGATTATATTTAGAATTTATGGAGAATTTTAGTGTTACAATGTTACATGTAATTAAGAAAACATAAAAACATAGCGAAAGCCAGTATGCCAAAGTACATTACCTAAACAGCGAATTCATAAACTGCATAGTTGCAATTTATCATGCTTATATTTCTGACTACTGAAATGTACGCAGTTACGGAACAAAAATTCAGCAATTTTCCAGTTTAACTTTTTATTTTACGATATTAAAATATATTAACTTTCACTATCATAACTATTGAAGTGCTCCCACACTATTTGTATGCGAACCACTCCCAGTTTTTTTTAATAGATATTGAGTAATAATATAGCGTATATTTTAATTATATCTATCAAAGATGCTGTATGAATGCGGCATAATTATATGAAAAATGACAATTTATAATTATATTTAGTTATTTATCTTAATGATTACCAAAATATAATTTGTTAATTTAAAACCGACGTTTCAGTAGTTTATATACAGTGTGATTAAAAAAAGATGGGTTAAACTTTACGAGGTGGTAATACACAAAGCAATCATTTTTCGTCATAGTTTACCGGGTCGGATATGAAACGTAAAGGTGTCAGTGGGCTCTTAATGGTGAAACCGATGAGGTGAGGCGAAAACACAAGAATGACTTAGAAGTTATAAAACGACATTTAATAAACAATAATTACAGTAACGACTCAAAAGAGCGACCGTCAACCTAAATGCACGTCTCACAACGGCGATGAAGGGATTGGCGAACTCTCTCGAATAGGCCAGGCATGTCGCGCACTTTAGCGGTAGCGACCGAAATTTTGGCGACGAGTTTATCTTCAGATTCAAGGGGAGTGTCATAGACAAGACTCTTGAGATATCCCCACAAAAGTAGTAAGGACACGACAGATCGAGCAATATGTGGGGGGGGGGGGGCTAAGCTATGGGACCACCTCGCCCAATCCATCGGCCCGGAAAAGTGACGTCCAGGTCGTACATTTGGTGTTACGAAAATTTGCATAAGGGTTCTTCTTCTTCCCCTGATGACATTTGCATACCTAATTTTCTTCTTCAACCAGAAACTAACAACCAGAATGACGCTTTTAAATTTGCGGAGCGGCCGCTTCCCAACGAGTAAGCGCCCTGTAACGCCTTTACGTTTCATTTCTGACCCGGTAAACTATGATGGGAAATGCTTGGTTTGGTGTGTACTATCACCTCGTAAAGTTTGGCCCATCATTTTTAATCACCCTGCATATACGACATGACAAGTTTCAGCGCAAACTCACACAAGTTTTATTTGATCAATTAATTGAGAACTAGTTCTTAATTAATACCATCCAATTTTGAGTAAAATTTCTAGAAGTTTTTAATAAATATTTCAAGTCAAATGTTGTGTTCAAAACTGCGAATCGGTTTGATTGGTCCTTCCTCTTTGTCACGAGATGTAATATCAATGATGGTGCGGCACTTTTAGCAGAAGCTATATAAGATTTGCCGGGATTTCGGTCAGAAAACTGGCAATGAAGACTGTAGTGCTGTTTCATCTAATTAGTGAATCTCAACGGAATACCATTGTAAAAGAAGAGCAATTCCAACACGTTTCTGATTTCTGCTCAGACTAAGGCCGAAAGTCAGATGTGGTGAAACTTCATATTATATTCGGATAAGTTCTGTGAATGAGATAACAGATGAACATACGTATCTAGTAGCGATCATAATGACTTTAAAAACATTGGTGAAGTCGAAAAGTTTTAAGTACGTACTCAATTTTTTTTAAAGTTTACAAGGAAACATTCTCAAGCTAAACTCATAGAATTCGACGAAAATCTGACAGGTGTTAGAAGAAGTCATAGAAAATCCATACTCTGAAAATTAGCGGCTGAATTGCATTAGGAGAGGAGTAGAATAATGTTGAAAAGTAGAAAAAGTAGTAGAAGTAGTAATGTTGAGGAGTAGAATAATGTTGTTGGGTCTGGGTTGCCAAAACCGTACAGTTAGAATTAATTGGCGACTTTGCATTCTTGTAACTTGACGAACACATATAATGTGTTTATACTATCAAAAAGAATTTTATGCTGTATTTAGAGGCATTAATACTTGAAAAATAGCTTCTTAAAAACTATCACTCGAAAAACAGAAAATGCAGATTACATGCATCAGTTCACAAGAGATATAATTAATGCCAAATGATTGAGGTCAAATGAAAGGGTGAATTTCTTTATAAATTGAAAGGGTTATAAATATGGGGATCATTGAAGAAATGTATGAAACAGAAACGCATTTTACACCAGCTACACCGAGCGAATATTTTGGATGCACAGTTTAGTTCCCCGCAATCAAATACGTTGTTTGCAGTAAATATGAACTGAACAGGATTTTCGAACTACCTAGGATGATTTTCTGTGTATGAGTATGCATGCCATGAATATTTCCACATATTAACGTAGCGTGGTGAAATGAACTAACTGATTGTGTGTAATGGATTGTGCTTTAAAGATATTGTCTCAATGAAACAAATCGGTTTGCATTTGTGGAGTCATAACTAAATCTGAAAATTTTCGAACGAAATTTTTCCAGACCCGTAAACCGTACCCATCAAGAGATTGTATTAGATGAGTGGTTTTAGGTGGTATGACAAATACATGAACGATTTTACCTGGTGGCGTAACACTATCAATCAAATCGTTGTTTTTGAAGGGTGCCCAGGAATCCACTAAAAGTAGAGTTTCAAGTGGTGTGTTTTTAAAATACACTTCTGATAAATATTCAACCAGTTCTTTTGATCCCGTTTTCCCCAATTTTGAAGCGACGGTGTAAATATTGTCAGCTTGAAACATTTTCTGCCTCACTTGGGTTTCGAATTGTCCTTTAGGTTCAGAATACACAATAAATAAAGGCGATAGCAGCATTCCATCTTTGCTGATTGTTGGCATTCATTACAGTATATAAATGGGTCGTAGCATGGATAGATTGTGCGGCATTTTCTATCTGTTTTCATCCCAACAAATCAAGCGTTCTCTCCGAAAGGCTTTCTTTATTAAATCGCAATTGATCAGTATTAAATATCTACTTATCATTCAACTACGAATCTTTAAAAAAAATCTGATGTGGGCAACACATGACTTTCCTTATATAATGCAATGAATGTACTACATTTACAATTTAAAAAAATGTTATTCTTATAGTAGATACTTATATTATTTCCAAGGTATTGAATTTTTTTCAATTAGTCATAATTTTCATTGATTTAGCGTCATATTTATTCATTTGGCGAGATTTTCGTTAATTTGACAACATTTCAAAATTGACCGAATTTCACAAAATTCGGTAGATAAGTCTTTTGTGGGTTACTCTGGTGCTGATTAGATTTTGGTACGATTCGGAAAAAAATAACCTGCCTTTTTTTGCGAAATGGTCAGCAAAAAGTGTCAATATCTAAAATGAAAAAAACTACGTATGCTCAAATGTATCCATTAAATGCCTGTTTTATACGTAATTTTTAACGATGAAGAGAATATGACTAACCCCATTACACCAGGACTATCTGTTCTCGAGATACTTTAGTTTTTCCGTATTTTCTCTACGTCACCTTTGAAAATTAGTTACCAAATGAGAACAAAAAGTGAATTAAATTGAATTTAAATAATGATAACGTGGATATAAGTCTGCAGGGAAAGTCATGTGCTGCCCACATCATATATTTTTATTAGTTGTAACACTGTGCCACGTCTCATGCATACATACATATACGAACACATAGGCATCTATGCAAAAGATTGTGCGCCCATATACGCACACATAAAATGTAATAAGAGATAGAATAAATACTCGAAGAAAATTACACAAATATATATTAAATCGCTAGTAAATCTTAATAGTAATCTTTCAATTGTCTACTTTGGTCGAACATTAAAAAATATTTGTGAGTAAGATAGTGTGGTATTTAAATTTAGCTTAAGTTTTACAACACTACTGACAATAGTACGGGCGCGGTAGCCCATTGGTTAGCGCGCTGGAGTTGCACTCGGTAGGCCCGGGTTCGATTCCAGCCGCTGCCAAAACTGCCGCCGTGTTCATGCGGAGTACGATCACGTTAAACATGTGGGTCCGAAAGTCCTTCCGAGAGGTTGGTGGTAGGGGAAGGAGGGTACGGTCCCTGTGGATGCCTCCCCCACTGGGTTCCGGTCTAAATTGGGTGGCACTTCCCGACCGTTCAAACAGTTACCTTACACCTTTCTGGTAGGTCGGACGGTCTGGGTTTCAACAACAACAACAACAACACTACTGACAATAGTGAATTGAGTGAAAAGATTGAGATTGACATTACAGTTTTCAATCGAACTATACCGCTGTACACATATGACAAAACTTTTAACCATTAACTGTCACTGAAACTGGTTATTGCACGGCTTGAGGTAAATACCACGAATTGACAAGATGCTTATCAGAGAATATTATCAATTGTTGAATAAAGATAATCTGTGAGTATAATATTTCATTTTATATACCCAATTTCCACGTTTCCGACATTGTCAACTTGAATAGGGGAAAATCTCAAATGTCAAACTTATCCAGACAGGTCCAATGAATTCAAACTTGGGTTTGATTACTACAATTAATCGATACCCCTCATTACAAAAGTTGGGACAAAAAGTCGAAATGCCTAAAATAAATACTGTACACGTTAAATATTGATTATATATTTTGATAACTTGATCTAAATTTTCTGTGTTTTTTTGTATTTTCCTTAATTTTTTGCGTGATCTTGCTATGCGTATGGTTGCTATGGTTGGGGATATCGAGCTGAAATCTGAACTTTACGAATAATGTTCGTTCGTTACTGATTCCCCCGTGGTGAAGGAGAGCCTACGCACCACGTCCACAAGACCCCCCCAGGGTATCCCATGGCGAAGGGGAGGAGATTTGCAGCTTAACTTTTATAGAGCTCCCCAAAGGGCAGAAGTCTGACTTGGCCTCGACATGGCAACATCCATACCAGCTGGCAGGATTCGAACCCGCAACCCGGTAATCCAGCGATCAGACGGAAACGCATGCCCCTGATCGCTCGACCACCGGATCGGCACGAATAATGTAAACACTTTGAATGCTTAAATCTCTGAACCTAACAGATGAAAATCTAAACAATTTATTACTTTGTAGGATATATGGTGCTAGTTTTGAATATACAAAAATAATGTAAACATTATAATATTTTGAACTATTTCTTTTCAAATAAATAAATAAATTAATTGAAAGAAATGAAGTATTTGTCCGAGTTAGCTTTTGCCTTAATTTGCTTATTTTCACTCGCAATATCTTCTAAACTGTAAGAGTAAGTGCCACAATATTAAGTAGGAAATCAAGTTTCTAGATCAATAATTCGTTTATACAAATTTCTTATAGTTTTCGAGCAATCGTCTTGTTAAATTGAAGACGATTGAAAATTTCCCGTTTTTAAAGATTGAAGTGCTTATATGTCGTTGTTGAGACCCAGATCGTTCGACCTACTAGAAAGGTGTAAGGTAACTGTCTGAACGGCCGGGAAGAGCCACCCAATTTAGACCGAAACCCAGGGGGGGAGGCATCCACAGGGACTATACCCTCCTTCCCCTACCACCAACTTCTCGGAAGGACTTACGGCCCACATGTTTAACGTGATCGTACTACGCGTGAACACGGGAAGTGCTTATATGTGTGAAACTAAAAGTGAAAGGAACAGCAAAAGGATAATTTGTAGGCCTCTAAAAGTCCAATGAGAAAATATAATCGAATTTTGGATGGGGTACTTAGTCTTCGATTTATAGTGGTGGTTACAATTCCGAAATTTTAATATTTTGAAAAAGGTAGTTCTAATTTCGATATTTTAGTATATCGAGCAATTTGTAGCCCTTTGTAAGCTCTACAAGGATATATTATATTTATTTTATATGATATTATAGTTTATTTTATAGTTTATAAGACATAAGTTTTATTTTATAAAACATTATTCAAATCATTAAATTCATAAAATACCGGGTGGTCAGAATTAAAACACCCCTACTCTGAGCTCTCTATACATCGAACTACTCAGTGTAAAGGCTCCATAATTGTTGAACCTACTATTCAAGACATGGGGAAAGGGATTACGCGAAAAAAAAATTAGTTCCAGAAACACCGATAGGTGGCTCTGTACAATAGAAAATATGCTGAAGAGACACAAAATAATCACAAAAAAACAAACACATGCGATATGGAATTTTTCCTTTTTAATTTCTTTTGCTGATATGAAACAAAAAAGAAGATAAAAAAGTGAAGAAACTTAAACTGTCATTGTAACTGCAATTTCGCACTGTAAGCACAAAAATTTGCATAAACCCTTGGTTTGCAGCTACTATGTTCTGGGCATAAAAGGGGATAAAACTGGGAAATTTTCATTCTTATCAGCGATGGCTGTCACACTGCCAGAACGTGCTTTGCTTGTGAAGCTGTTTTATGAAAACAATGAACATGCTGCAGCTGCACTTCGAGAGTTTCGTCGACTTAAGAATTTGCGCAAAGGACCATTACTTCCACAAGCTCTCAGGAGAATGATGGCTCGATTCGAGAAAACTGGACATCTTGGAGTTCAGCCGGGTCGAGGACGCAAATCGACTCGTTCAGATGTCGTTGACGATGTTGCCACCGCTATTGTTGAACAATCAATGGATAACGTTATAGGCTGTAGTAGTGCACGTGGAGTGTTACGACACTTGGGTGATCCCTACAGCACAGTGCGAAACGTACTGAGAAACATAGTGCATTTTTTCCCGTACGAAATTAGTCACAATCACCACTTGCTGATCATCGGCAGGGAGCAGCGACTGACCTTTGTATTGACAATTCTGGCTAGAGTTGAAGTGGATGCATCGTGGTCATGGCAGATTCTATGGAGTGATGAAGCGCATTTCCATCTAAGTGGAACAGTCAACACCCATAACTGTCGCATTTTGGGACACGGAAAACCCCCGTACCTTCCAAGAGATTCCACTTCACTCATCGAAAGTTAGTCTGGTGTGGATTCACAGCCACATTCATTCTTGGACCTTTCTTTTTCGAAGAGGCTACTCCCAATGGCCCTGTGACATGCACCGTGACGGCCAGGAGGTACAAAAACATGCTCGAAAATTTTGTTGTACCCCAACTGCAACAGCACCATGTCTTGATTCAATTACCTTTATGCAAGATGGAGTGCCTCCACACATTGGACTCTGTGTACAGCAGTTTATTTGGCAACATTTTACTAATGGTAGAGTAATTAGTCGTGCGTTTCCGACAACTTGGCCATTTCGTTCTCCAGATCTTAATCCCTGTGATTTTTGGCTGTGGGGATACTTAAAAAATCTTGTTTATCGAGGACGTCTGGTAACCTTGGCAGATTTGAAAGACAGTATCACTCGGCATGTGAGAAGCATCTCAATCGACCAATTACGATCCGCAGTTGAACAAGCTGTCCACAGACTGTAGGTTTTATATCTTGAAGAAGGGAACCATATTGAGCAGTATTCCCTGCGTCGATAAGGTCCTTGTGATATGAATGTTTGGTACGTTCGAATAAAATGTGTTACAAATGTGTATTTTGTGTCTTTTCAACATATTTTCTGTTGTACAGCGCAACCTATCGGTGTTTCTGGAACTAATTTTTTCGCGTAATCCCTTTCCCCATGTCTTGAATAGTAAGTTCAACAATTTTGGAGCCTTTACACTGAGTAGTTCGATGTATAGGGAGCTCAGAGTAGGGGTGTTTTAATTCTGACCACCCGGTATATTCAATGTATTAAAATTATATATTCAACATATTCAATTCACAAAACCATCTTGGCTCCATTGGACTGGAGCCACCGCCGATGTTTATTAACTCATCATAATAGAATCGATTCATATAGAACCGTTTTCAGTTCAATCTTTTCTAAAATATAGATTGCATTGATTTTAGCATGTTCAACCTATCGATCAACTTATCGATGTATGTAATTCAGTTCAATGACTACTATAGGTAAGGCAGAACAGAGGAGGCAATTTCCTTATTCCAACTAGAAAAAGAGCCCTTTTTCTTGAAATCGGATGACAAATTGACGGTGATTGTATTATTGCATCTGCAAAATCAAACCAAATACTGCTAAAATGTACCTACAAAGGCAATTTTATCATGAAGGAGTTGGAAGAAAGGTACCCAACGGAAGTGTGCTTAATTTCATTTGATATTACAGTTGTTCGCTTGTTCTCTGATAATTTCGGAGGCCAAAACAAAAATGATTTATCTGGATTTTTGTTAGCCCATATGTATTCTGGTCTTTCTATTGAAATTGGATACATATTTTCTGTTAGGAGTTATTCACCGTGTACCAGGGAATTTGTTTTGATTTGGAGGAGCATTACATCTTATTGTTACATTGGTGTAGCCTCTGAACTGATTAAGATTAGGTGCCGGAAGGAAAAATTTAAAGTGAAAGTGGTTGAAACTAGTGAAATCATTAACTTTAAGAGCTTGTGGCCAATGTATTAGAAAGACACTTGCACGTATGACAGCTTCTCGAACAAAAGAAGTAAATATTTATTTTGTTGTAAATTTATGATGCATTTTAGATCAGCTAAAAGTATTGCGTTAGTCAGTTAATATGGCATTCCATTTATTGACAGTGTTATGCACTTTTAGACTGATTCATTTAGAAAAACATATTCCATAAACCCTCCCCCCATCCCTAAACTCTACCTTTCTGGATTCAATTCTTTTCTCGGATGGTATTATGAGCCTGCACATGTTAAGTTTTAACATTTTACCAAACATATTACGTAAGTTGATCACACTTTCACGTCGGAAGTCCTCCACTAAATATATCTGCCGATTGACGGTTTAACCACACCTAGGTTTTGCATGGAAAAATACCCTTACCGCTTTCTCTGGGAAAACGTAAAGGGTATTTACTTCAATGTCCCCCTGAAAAGTATCATAGCAATAAATCTACCATAAAAAACATGTTCTTCAAATGACGTAATTAGAATTTCGAATGTGCAGAAAAGGTCATGCTTTGGATCAATTTTTATCGTCCCTAGATGCTCGTTGATAAAATAAAGCATAGTTTGTAATCGCGTTATTTTACAGCGTCCATAAGCATAAATGCAGTATTATTTCATAACTGCTTACGTTCGCACGTGTTTGAAACGGGACAGGGAAACGTGTAAGATATAGCCGATAAATTAGATAATATTTGTAGGAATTTGTTTATTGCCGCATTCCAGCAGCCAATATGCACTCAATATATGCGGCTTTGTTTCGTTTGTTGGGAATTGAAACGCGTCGGAATTGTCATCCTTTCATTATGGAACTTGCGAAATTAAAGCAGATTTTACACTATATGTAGTATAATGTGATATACGCTGTAATAATGGGATCAAAACTGGGTGTATTTTGCTGACTTTCAAATATCATTTACAACACCATTCTGTTAAGAAACAAACTTTATTTTAAGATATCAATACATCGATAGCTTCAAAATAATATGTATCATAGAAATAGTTTTATTCGTTAATATGACTTGGCAAATATTGTACTTGTTCTCTTCTACAAAAGATTTGATTTAATTTGTTAAGAGTATTTTACTGATTGTTATTTATCATTAGTTCATCTTTGACATAGATGTAGGGGGGATAGGGGGGTATAACCTGCTTGGAATGGCATATTACATAAAATATATTTAAACGGAGCATTATATACATTACGAGACAAACGGAAAGTGTATAATAATTCTCTGTATGGGAAAACAAAACCCAGCACTGTAAACCGCCAGTCGGATATACATGCCCCTTTCAGAGATCATGGCAACGCCTATGATAGATGGTTCCACCTAGCTTTAATACATTTTTAAATTCTGTATAAATCTTTTAATGGTTTCAATGTAGCAACAGTTAAATCTATTTGAGCAATAAGCAGTGCTTTTGACGTGAATAACATCCATTATAGGGGTATTTGTTTGAAACCTGAGAGTAACGAAATTGTAAACATTTTAGATGCTTACAATTATAAAAATAACCTAATATATAAAAACCTAATATATAAAAACATAAACAATTTATACTTTTTGACATAAATACCGTATCATTTATAAACATGCAAAAATAATTTCAAGATTTTAGTATTTTGAACTTTTTATTTTTACCGGAAAATAAATGAAAAATTTTTGTCTGAGCGAATTTTTGCTTAACTCTGCTTACTTTCACTCAAAATACCTTCTAAAATATAAAATATAAATATAGATAGTAAACATCTTAAATATTCTGTAGGAAATTCACGTTCTAGATTAACAAGATCTGGATTTATACAGTTCTTATTGTTTACGGGCAACTGTTTTGAAGATGAAGTTTGAAAAATTTCAATTTTTGAAGTTTGTAATGCTTGCATTTCGTAAACTAAAAGTGTTATCTGTAAATAGTAATAAATTAATTTGTAGCCTTTTAAAAGCCCCACAAGGAAGTATAATCGGAATATAGATCGGGTTCTTAGTTTATGAAATATAGTTGTTATAATTTACATATTTCAATATTTTGAACTGTTTTGAAAATATGGTTCTAATTTCAATGTTTTAGGTAGCTCTGAACAGAAAGCGATAAAATTGTAGTTCTCCGAAAATCCTACGGAGGTGTAAAGTTGGAACTTTACTAAAGTTTTATTTTACAAGACGTTATTGATTCAAAATATAGTCTACCGGACTAGAGCCACCGCCGATTTTTTTTCTATATTTTTTTTATAATGTAAAAGTTAAATTCTCCATATAGTAACACTTTCAGAAATGATTGTTGGATAAAATCCAGTCAACACGTTGCCATTCAGAGACAAAATGTTAAAAATTCACAAAATTGAATAAAAAAAAGCAAGACAGTCCTAGTAAAAATAAATATTCCATGCAAATCTAATGGCCGTGCTTTCAATTTGGTAAGTGATTTGCATTTTTACGTCGATAAATTAGCTGAAACTTTGGATGCACAGAAAATTGTCGATTGAAATATTATATAGATTCATATTCGATAGCACGGACAAAACTAAGACCCCCTGCCCCCTATATGTGCAATATTTGTGTTGATCGTTACCGATTTTTAAAGTAGGTGCTAATAAATATTCATTAGCAGTAACAATTCATATTAAAAGTTTACATCGGTGTCCTTACCAATATTGTCACTTACCAATTAAGGCATTTGATTACACTCTCATTGCGGATAGCAGCATTTACGAACCTGTTTCGCGTTTTATTTTATGCTAGTCAGCATGGAATATCTGTTACCTGCAATGGTAGCTAAAAAATTGCTCTGCCATAATTTTATGAACTTCCGTGGGGACATTATTTTATGTTCGTCAGTATGGCATAACAGATACTTGTAATGGGAGCTGAAAAAGTTGCTTTACAATAGTTTTACGAACTTCTGTGGGAACAAACTCAGTCTTAACACATTCAAACTTCTTAAAACTTGAGTTCATTGTTACAGAACCTGCCTATAATGACCGTCTCTGACTACAGGAAGGACTGAGTTTATTGGTTCCTATAGAGACCCGTAAAATTGGGGCACGTAGCAAGTTTCCTTACCTTTGTTGTAAACATCGGCTATTCTATGTTGGCCCGCATTATAAACATGAAACCGGTCCATGGATGTTGTTATCTGAAATGGGAGCATAATCCAAATTTTGGTAACGTACCCTATTGGCCGATTCTGTGATTATTCTTGGTCAATTGTTGACAAAGAAGCGAGAAGAAAATTATTTCGATGAAAAAAACTGAAAACTGAAAAATATGTTTTTGTTTCAAGTTAGCATATGGCCTATTATTCCGCCTTTTCGCATTCAAAAGACATTTCTAAAATATTGAAGAAGGCTTCAATTTCTCAGCAGTGACAAAATAACGACGACGAAAATAATTGTTGGAAGTTTTTCTAGCACAATATAGATCTAAGATAATGTTTGAAAGGTAAAACTTCTGTCTATATAAAAATTGAAAAACCACCTATTTGTCTCATCATCACGGGGGAACGTCTAGCCGAATTTCATGAAATTTGAATGGGTAGCCTTGGTAGGGATTCGCTTAAAATTTAAGTGTCTGTTTGTCCTGTCTTCACGCGTTTCTGACTGTTTCCTTACTTTGAGCGCGACCCAATCGTTATATGAGCATTAAAAAACACTGACCACGATGGTTATTTATGTCTTTAAACTAACATGACCTAATTGGTTTTGAGCTTTATTAAAAAAAAAATTGTAAGTTGTGCTTCTGTCTGTCTATTTATTCCCGGTAACTCGTGAAGCAGACTCTTCCAGGTGGCGGAGAGGAACTGTGTCTTTGTGGCCTGTTTCCAGACCCGCCGGCGACTAGGGTCGGGGCTCTTTGGGATCATTTTCGGACCTCGTCCGGTGGATGATTTCGCTAACCTCGCTCCCCTTGCCACGGTTACGCTGGTTGGTTCATATTTAGCCAAAGCCGCCCCCTTAATAGTCGGCATAAACCCTTAGGTTGTCGCGGGGGTTGGTCATTAATCTATCTATTTATTACTTCAGTACTCACTTCTTTCCTATTTGTGTGAATTATTATTAAAGTTAAGAAAAACTCCAAATATTAAAGTTCACCCCAAACTGTGAATTAAGTTTCTTTACATTGTATATTCCGTTCGAAGAACGGCTATAGAGTTAGTTATTAAATAAAATTTAATTATTTCTTATGAAGGACTGTTTTGAGGTGTATTTACATTTGTTAGAAATAGGTTCGTGATAAATATAGCACATTCAATCCTAAAGTGGTATAACTCATAAGGTTTAATATTCTAATTACCACTGAGGTTAAGTATAGGGTGAATATTACCATATCAGTAAGCAAAATTGCATTAGTCAATGATCAAAACGTGTACTTTTAACTATCCAGATGTGTGCCGTATCTCAATATTTTAAAAACGTTCGATTTGTGTCATAAAAGGTCCGCCAGGTCGCATTCGTGTCATTAGGAAGATGGAAAGTGAGTAAGTACGAGATACAAAAATGACACAATTATGCAAAATCTGTCCACTCGAAAATAAATCAGAAAGTTCAAGTTCAAAAAAGTGAAATTTATTAACTTCAAACGGAGTACTCATGGATTCTAGAGGGGAGACTAAGTGCTGCAGGGACTTCCAATAAAACTCAACACAGGGAGAAAGTGATGGAGATAGGCAGCCGTAATTAAGGTACGGCAAATAGCATGATTAAAAATGAATAAGAATAAACGCCAAAAAATAGTTGGAGACACAAGAGAATTGAATAAAAGAGTACCCCCCGAACACATTAATGAGGGGCTGCAAATCCTTGCTACAAACTAGCTAACGTTGCATATTTTTAAAGATGACATTCACAATATATGTAGATCCTAATTAGCCGCGTTCCACTAATCGTAGCCTTATAAAATTTTGCATGTCGTTGTTTCTTGTGGTACATTTTGAATCTTTAGTTTTTCAACATTATCGGGCCTGCTTTTCCTGACATAGCATTTTAGCTCTTTTAGTTGGGTTACTGGTAAGTATATAATTGGGTATAAGGAAAGTATTGTGACGGGGTCAAAAATTCGAATTCGAGTTTTCGACGGGAGAGCACGTTTCAAGCATCCCTGACCACGAATCAAACATTTTTGAAGGGACGTCTGTGTGTGTGTGTGTGTGTGTGTGTGTGTGTGTGTGTGTGAAAGTATGTGTGTGTGTGTGTGAAAGTATGTGTGTGTGTGTGTGTGTCAGTGAGTCCGTGGATACAATAACTGACGAACAAATGGACCGATTCGAACGAAATTTGGATATGAAAATCACAATCCGTAAACACTTGAAGCCTGTTGTTTTTATATGCAATCGAATGTTCAGAGCCCCCCCTAAATTTTCGAGTGAAATTTTGAAAAAATCGTCAAAAATCAAAACCTCTAATAAAGTTACGCAAATAGACATTTCTTATGTAATTTTTCATTACAAAACGATTGACATAAATTTTAGAACGCTAACATGAACCGTTCGCGAGATATTGCACATTTTTCAAAATAATTATCAAAAAGTCATATAAAATAAAATAAAAATATTTCCTATTGAGAAACATGTTCACTTTTTATATGTAATACCATGCGATAAATTGGGTGACATTATTCTCGTGGATCGAGCTCGTTCTATTCATGCAAAAAGATACTTTGAGTAATACTTTTGGATTTGAACGCCAATAGTCATTAATCTGCTGTAAGAATAACTTATTTCTCCGTCCATAACGCTTGGCGAGATTTTGGCGACGAATTTGGCGGAATGTCGCCAACTTGGCGACTTTTTTAAATGTTACCAAATCAAAGAAAATCTCGCCAAAGGGATAAAAACGACGCTAAATCAATGACGACTTATTGATGATGACGACGACATGGAAAAGGGCGAATTATTGACGAAAATTCAATATCTTGGAAAGAATATAAATAACTACTATAAAAATAATCTATTTTTTTACTGTAAAAGTAGCAAATTTATTGCATTATACAGGCTGTTCGCACATTTTTTAGACGATTTTGGTAAGCGGTAATAGAAAATTGTTTGCTGCAAAAGAAATAATTCCAATTGTACTATGTTTTTAAAAGTCAAAATTATCGTCTGCGGCTTGAAAGTTTTGTTTTTATTCAAAAATGGCGTTTTTAACGAAACAGTGGTTCGAAGGCTACATTTATGCTCTTTCCGAAGAGAAATATGCATACTCTGTTATCCAAAAACGATGTGAGAGTCATGGTTTTGTGATATCTAAAGCGTCGATGGGTAATATCGTCAACAGGAAAGGAAAAAAACGTCAAATTGGAGCCTCAAGTGGGACAAAAATTTCAAACAAGTATCCAAGGAAAAAACGGACATCTTCGACTATTGCAAAGGTACGTTGTTTAATGTTAATAGAAAATCCCCCTAGTCAAAGGACAGTTGCAAAATCATTAAAATGCTCGGTGTCCACTGTAAACAAAATGATAAACGTTGATTTAAATCTTAAGAAAGCGAAAAAACGCAATGTGCATCGTCTTCTTCCAAATCATATCGCTGAACGCAGGACACGCTGCAGAATTCTATATGAGAAACACTTATCCAAAGAAAAGTGGAAAACAATTGTCACAATAGATGAATCATGGGTGTATTTAAATGATTGCAACAAAAAAAGAGCCATTTATTATCATAAAAGGGGAGAAAAAAATTTAAGTACATGGTTCAAAGAATCGAAAGAAAGTTTTTAAGGGATTCATGATTGTTGCTGGTTTTTCTTATAATGGCAAGTTAAAAATAAAGAGAGTGGGAAAAAATGTCAAGATTAACTCCAAATACTATCAGGAACATATTTTATCGCCAATTTTTCTGAATGAAATACCATCGCTTTACCCACAGTGCCATCAATCTGTGAGACTCCATCAGGACAAAGCTAGCAGTCACACATCAAAATCCACTAAAAATTTCCTAAAAGAAATGGAACAAAAAACTGGTATCAAGGCCATACCCTTCACTGATATCCCTACTAAATCTCCCGATGTATCACCTATGGATTTTTGTGCTTTCGGACTTTTAAAATCTGCATTATCCAAACGTCGTCCCAAAACTCTTACAGGACTCTGGAAAGCTGTTCAGGAGGAATGGGATAGAATACCTCTTCTGACACTTCAAAAGACATTATTATCCTGGAAATTGCGGTGTCGAAAGATAGTTCAGAATAAGGGATGTCAAATAGAACATTTAAAACACAAGAATTTTATGTAATTTAGTTTTGTGAATACAATATACATCGTCTAAAAAATGTGTGAACAGCCTCTGTATAAGGAAAGTCATGTGCTGTCCACATCAGATTTTTTACAACTATGGTGTGATAGGAATAACCATTGTTGCGCAGATACTTAAAAAATAGTCTAATATTCATCTTCAGTTCTATTATACAGGGTGTCCCACAAAAAGTGAACAGTGGAATAGTTTTTCAACCGTTAGTTGCAGACCCATAGTTCCAATTGCAAAAATGCTTTAAATAAGGCAGGAAGTTATGAAATAGAAATTTAAATTCTGTACCATATTTTTGTAGAAAGTTAAGAAATTAACTTTTTATACAGCCCCTATCAAATTACAAAAATGTCACCCACACTGTATTTAGTATAACTGAAAAAAAATTTGGTTGTAATACGATTCAATTTGACATAGTTATCATTAATTAAAATTTTTATTGGGATATAAGGGGGCATCACGTATCCACTTCGATTGCAAATAGTTACTAAAATTTTACTTCTTCAAATTTATTTTGTGAAGATATTTCAGTAACGCTATTATGTCATTATGTCGATTCACAATTTGCATTTAAGTAACTCTTCTACATAACTAGAGTTTGAATGATGGAGCTGTTCAGGAATGAAGATTATTACTTTCCTTATATATATAATGTATAAGGAAAGTATTGTGACGGGGTCGAAAATTCGAATTCGAGTTTTCGACGGGAGAGCACGTTTCAAGCATCCCTGATCACGAATCAAACATTTTTGAGGTGATGTCTGTGTGTGTGTCAGTGAGTCTGTGGAGACGATATCTCACAAACGAATAGAGCGATTTGAATGAAATTCGGTACAGAAATCACAATCCGTGAATACTGGAAGCTTATTGTTTTTAAACGCAATCGAATATTCAGAACTCCCTTAAATTTTCAAGTGAATTTTTGAAAAAATCATCAAAAAATCAAAACCTAGTTACGCAAATAGACATTTTTTATATAATTTTTCCTTAGAAAACAATTGGCATAAACTTTAGAACGCTAGCATGAACCGTTCTCGAGATATTGCACATTTTAAAAATTAATTTATCAAATAATCCCATAAATTAAAAGAAATATATTAACTGTTGAGAAACATGTTCACTTTTCATATGTAATATGATGCAATAAATTGAGTGACATCATTCTCGTGGATCTAGTTCGTTCCATTCATGAGAAAATATACTTTGAGTAATACTTTTGTATTTGAAAGCCAATAGTCATTTATCTGCTATAAGAATAACTTATCCGTCCATAACGTTTGGCGAGATTTTGGTGACGAATTTGGCAGAATATCGCCAACTTGACGAATTTTTTAAATGTTGCCAAATTAACGAAAATCTCGCCAAATGGATAAAAATGACACTAAATCAATGAAAATGACGACTAATTGACGAAAATTCAGTATCTTGGAAAGAATATAAATATCTACTATAAGAAAAACCTATTTTTTTGTTGTAAAAGTAATAAATTCATTGCATTGTATATGGAAAGCCATGTGTTGCCCACATCAGATTTTTTTTGATTTACGGCGAATACAAACCAATGTCCTGGAGATACAGTGAGAGAACTCTATCGTCTTTTCCGCAAAGCAGGTATCCTTCTACAGCTTTTATTCTGTGACTGGATATGTTGATTGCAATCAACAGGTTCGTTTCATCATCGATATGGTTCAGGAAGACAAAGAGTACTAACAGAAAATTATGAAATATATATTTTTGCCTATTTCTCGTCCTATCCATATGCAAGTATCTGGGCCATAAGTGTTGAACAGCATCTTCCTCGTTCGAGCTGAATCTGCTGCCAGTCTACTCAAACCCGTCACCTGCTGTACAGCCTGCAAAAGTTCTCTGATTCGCCTATGAGGGCTCTCATTATGGTGGAAAAAATACAGTTGCAAAAATGTGTTAGAAACTTATTGAGTCTATTGAAAATAGTGATTTTAAATGATCCTAGTTGATTTCAAAACTTGAAAGGCATGCTTATTTTTCCGTAGGTTTTGTCAGGAAATATCGGACAAGCCCGCAAAATCACAATAATCTGTTTTATTTACCTTATTTAAGTGTTAAAATAATTTTAATCAATATCGTCTGCATGTCTTTAATAGTTTCAAAAACAAACAATGAAAAAAATTGTTTTAAAACCCCACTAAAGGATTTCTGTGCATCAATTCAATTTGTGAACGGCCCCTGGATTCATGAATTTTGCTGATTAAGAGCGTAACGAAAAGTCACGAAAATGTAGTGTAAGTCCGAAGTTTGACAGTTTATTTCGTACTAAATTTGAACTTTTAAGAACCAAATTTCTCTTTCCTTTGTCTAAATGAAGTATTGGCAACATTTTTGCAATTTATCTTCTTTCGATAGAGGGTCTGTATAAAAAGTTAATTTTTTTAACTGTTTACAAAGATATTGTACAACATTTAAATCACTATTTCATAACTTTCGAACCTATTTAAAGCATTTTTGCAACTGGAACTATGTGTCTATAACCAACGGCTAAAGAAATATAAAATCGTCCACTGTTCACTTTTTGTGGGACACCCTGTATTCAGGGAGATTCAAATTAAAGGTATTATGTCTAGACCTTTCTGTAGGAATAAATGCTGTAGGAATAAATGAATCGTGATCAAATTTTGTACACACACTTTCCTGACCCCAGGATGAGTCGGACGGTTTGGGACACACTTTCCTGAGTATGCGGTTTCGATTGCTGAAGAAAAAGAAAGTAGTTGTAATTTCGGCTGTCAGGGTTGAAATCTGGTGCTGCTGTTGCCTAATTTATCAAACAAATATCAGTAAAAAAGAGTTTCGAAGATTATGAATTGTGAGTGGACCTCCACGTAAACATTTTAACTGTCGAAATGCCTTAAGTGAAACAGAAGCATTGCTGTATCCTTGATAGAAGATTTTAACAAGTGTCGTGCGAAGGTGAGCTTCATGACCCTTCGCCAATCGTGGATATGTAAAAAACAGCTTTGTGGCTCCTTTAAGGCGTCGGTTACAAGATATTCTTTCGCAGTATGCAAATTACGGAGACAGGAGTGGCAGATTTCAACCCTGGCGGCCGAAATTTAAACTAATTTTTTGTCTTCTGAAATCGAAACCGCATACACAAGAAAGTATGCGTATGAAATTTGGTTGCGATTCTCTCAGTAGTTTTTCCTACAAAGAAGTTTAAACACTTGATCTGTAATTTGAATCGCCCTGTATACAGAAAAAAGAGAATTTTCAACATGTGATAATAATAGTGAAGCTGAATATTGGACTCTGTTTTCAGACATTTAAGTTCGCAAATAATAAAAGGGTGTACTATTTAAAAATATGGTTCTTTGCTTTTACTTGTTCATTTTTACAGCCTTTTATTTAACTTCATTAGGCGTTTGTCAGTGTGATTCAAATCTTTGTGGCCCTAACTAACGAAGTTCTATTAATCATAGTAACATAAAAGTCGGTAAGTCATTCATTGTCTTTTGCGGTACATTTTATTTCGTTTAATTTTTAACTTTATCGGGCCAGCCCGTCCTGGGTCCGCCATGGGTATGTGTCCGTTTTTAAAATCTTTGAGACTCTTAACTAATCAAGTTCCATTAGTCATAGTAACATGAAATTTGGTATGCCGATGTCTTATGTGGTATATGCTAATTACCTTATTTTCAACTTTATCGGGTTATCTCCGTCATGAATGTACTCGTTCTTGGGGAATAACTCGAGAACCGGAGCGGCTAGAAAGTGCAAATTTGTCGTTGTCTTTTATGGTATATGTTGATTTTCCTTATTTTGAATCTAATTAGGCTAGCCTGCCCTAGTTCCACAGTAGGAATGTACTCGTTTATATGGGCATAAACTTGAGAACCGGATCATCTGGAAAATCCAAATTTGGTAATAGTTGTCATTGATGCATTTAAGTTACATACATTTAAATAATTATACTTTTTCATATATTTAAGCTACATGCATTTAAATAATTATACTTTCTCATACATTTAAGTTACATACATTTAAATAATTACATTTTCACATACATTTAAGTTACATACAAATAATAAAAGGTTGTACTTTAAAAAACTTTTTTTGCTTTTACTTGTTATACAGATTATGCCAAGTGGACATAAACAATATAGAATAAAAATGCTTGAGAAAATTGAGAAGGATTCTCCCTTTGCATATATGTCGATTTTCATCTGCAAACACATTGCATCGATTATTGAGATTTTACAAGTGCAGCTGACTTGGTTATGGCAGTAGTCACAAACTCTCAGTATTAATGCAGAATCGGTGAACTATGTCTCGTGATTACAAGCCATAAAATACTTTTCGCTATTAAGGCACTCATCTAGTAAGTTATCACGTGATGACGCTCATTTTCAACACACATTCTCAAAGAAGTGGCAATATGAATTCTGTATCAACACGAAGTTGTCGCATTAAAAGTTACATTCGCAATGAGAGGTATAGAAAAATAAGATAAAATAAATAAAATTAGGCTTGCTCCGAGAAAAAAATGTGAATCATGCCGTCGAGGTATAAACATGCATCTTATAAATAATGCATGATGAATATCCGATGGAAAAAATATTATAGATTCATTGCGGGATCTATAATGAATTGGAAGCTGTCTTGAGAAGTTATGCGCTTTGCAGAGACAGCTGAATATTAACGTCTGTGCAGCGTAAAAAACAAATAGGGATAACGTATTAAGGAAGCTAAGACACCCTATCTATCTATAGGTGGTAGTAGATGGATTATTAAATAGCTATGCAATACAGGGTGTTCCTAAACTATATTTTGAAGTAATAGGAATTATAAAAAATACCCTTTACGTATGGAAATATATATGCCGAGTTCTTAGAAAAGTCCATAGGCACTCCAATAACTCTGCAAGGAAAAGTCCATGAATATATATATCTAGAGATGGCGGGAAAATGTATTTAAGTAAAAAAATTAATTTTTTTTATAACGAACACATTTGATTTAAGAAATTTATGACCTTTGTTGTGGAAAGAGCATGTAAGACAGTTGGACTTTCAAGATGTTAAAAAAAGAAAAACCTTAAACACATATTAGATTTTGCACGGATATCAGTGGGGTAATGCAATATAAAATAAGAAAAATTATTATTTATTTAGCATGCAAATATATTGCAAAATACATAAAAATTCAATTTGTAAACTAAAAATTAAAATGTTCAAAAAGTCCTCTTAAAAGTATAAAAATTTTCATTCCTTGATATTTCAAAAATTCTTCAGTGCTTTGTCCCGCCAGTTCTAGGTCTGTCTATAGTAAAGTGACCATGCGTCCATGCCCTCATCGATTCAAAGTGATTTCAGTGCCCCCTAGCGGAGAATTTAAAAAGTTCGGATAACGAACTCTCTGAAACAAGGCGAGATAGACGAAAAACTCTAATTATAAAGTTGCATTGTCAAATGGGTAGGAATCGACACTAGAACTCTTACAGAAGACATTTATCTGGTGCAAAATGGTTTTAGGCGAATGGCTATCCTATTCCGGAATCGAAAAATAAACATCACTTACATGCATAGGAATTTAATGTACAGGAATCTATAATGTTCAGGAATCTAATGTTCAAAGTGCTATCTGTCAGAAACAATGTGCATTTGAATTCGAGAAGTGATACGCGTACTTTGACAAGAATTGCAGGTATCACCGTGCCACAGGGTTTGATGATAGGACTTTTTGGCTGATATTTATTGATCTTCCATATATGCGTTTTTTCATTCCTGAAGTCGATTTCCTCAAATTAGATAATACTCTATGTCTATAACTTTGCAGTTTTTTTTTTGTGTTCCCATCCCGCTTTAAAGCTGAGTTCGTTATCTTAACTTTTAAAATTCTGCAAACACTATTATTTGATTGGGTATGGTCTCTTTATTATAGCTGTTCATGTATGGACCTTTTCTTACAAACTCATTGGGTGGAATTCATTGGGCTTTCTTAGGAATATATATGTTACCGTTAAAGTGCAGAAATCAGTTATTCTACAGATTATCTAGCTAATGTGGAGATTAACTAGGGTGAAAAAAGTTAAAGTGCCGAAAAATGTTTAATTTCACAAATTACCTAGGTAATCTGCAAATTACCTAGATAATCTGCACATTACCTACTAGGTACTCGTTAAAGCGAAAATAAGATCTTTGCTGGAACAACAGCAACGTTTCTAAAGAGGTTTGCGAAGAATCTTTTCTTTATTTTACTCACCAATTCGGTGCTTGATCTGCTTTAAAAAAAATCACGACACAAATTCACGCGCTAACAGGCAGAAACGAATTTGAAAACAGAATTAGCTATGCTAAGAACTGGTAGCCGACGCAAATTATGAGAAATAAAAATAAACGGCGACGACAAGACGCTGGGGAAACCAAACTAAAAGTGGAGGGAGAGAGGGAAGGAGTAGGGAAATGAAATGAGAGAAACACACTTTTAAACTTTAACGATACGGTAGTCGTTAATGTGCACATTACCTAGGTAAAATGCGGAAAACTCTTGATTCCGCACGTTAACGGAGCAAATCAGTTGATCTGCAGATTAGCTAGGTAATGTGCACATTAACCGTTTTCGAGCTTTAGCGGTAACATATATATATATATATATATATATACAAAGTAGGATCAAAAAGTTCGGAGACTGTAGATATATCCAACCCTGATTGGAGGAGAGGGGGACTATTTTACCGTGGCGTAGAAGCACATGTGACGCGAGATGTGAAAAGGAAGAAGCAGGTGTTTTTCCAGACAATGCGTGTCAGTGAACTGCAGTCATTCGCGGTCGAGCAAATGCAATGTTTCTGTTGGCGATTTCCCCAAACGCTGGCATTTATACCTATATCATTATGAAAAATCCTTTACTTTAACTGATTATAAAATTTACAGATATATTAATGATCTGATATGTTTAGTATATACTGATAATTATGTCATAGATATAGATTTCTACCAGGATAATTTGGAATTAATACCTAAAGAAACTACTATTAATAATAATATTAAATATTTGGATTTAAATCTAATAATTGAACCTACTAATAGTATAGTTACTAATTTATATGATAAAATATACTATTTTAAATTCAACATTAATAAAATATTACCATTTAATACCTGTAACTCGATGCAATTGTTTAGAAATATTATATTTAATCAACTTTTTCGAATTTATAGATTATCAGATAAAAAATTTCATGCTTTGCACATTAATAACCTAAAAATTACCAGTAAATTATATGAATATCCAGCATTTTTAATAAATAGTAAAGTTTCGATTAGCTTAAAATTCTCTCCTTAGTATCTTATTTCAGCCGAACATCTACATTCTCTTGAATTTACATTGCTATGTTTTTACATCGACTTATTCCTTTGCCTCTATGTTTTCTATTATTTTACTTGCCCTTTAATTTTACTGTAGAATATCACATTTTACTGCCTTTACGCAATGCTGTTATTTATTACTCACAACTGGCAACGGTAGATCTCTACATTTATCTTTAGCGAATGGCAACATTGGTTTTGTCATTTAATGCTCGTTTAGGTAGTACATTTGAAGAGTACGTTCAGGTATTTTTATTTCCTATCTAATTTTTCAATCTTTATGCTTGTAGTTCAAATAACACGGGTTTATAGATAAAATCTATCTCGTTTCCGAAACAAGTATTTTTTGTGTTCATTTCGATTAAACATTTGGACTTGAAAAATAATTTTTTCGAAATGAATAATTCTTAAACCTAGTGCTTCTCCACGTGTAAAGCTTTAATGCTTTGTATTTTTTGTATTCCTATTTTCGATTCCACACCATTGATATTTGTTGATTATCTTTAGCTTGATGTCTAGGAATATGCTTTTAATTTTCCTCATGATGGTTGTATTTATGTTTAATGCTTCTTTGTAATTTGTAGGCAATTTTTAAATTAGTGTATATATATATATATATATATACAGGGTGTTCAGTGCTATGGGTGCTCAATGTCTATTTCCTTAACCGTTAGTCACAGAGATACATTTCCAATTGTAAAACTGTTTTAAATTTTAAACTCTATTATCTTAGAAACTATTTAAATCAATAAATGCATTTCTGAAATACATGCTAAATATAAATTTTTATACAGTCCCCCGGTCCTACCAATTATATTTAGGAAAATTATCCTCATATAATTTTATGCAAAAAAAATAAAAAAAAATAATCCTTTTACGACCAAAATTGACAGACTTATAGCTGTTTAGTTGGGGCACTTTTTGTGCTGAGAAATGGTCAGTACGGTCCCTGATTGGTTGGTTGCCTGAAACGAGACATTTTTATGCGTGGAAAAGCGACATAAGTCATAAATTTAATGCTCCATAACTCGGTGAATTTGGTAGTAAAAGGAAGAATTTTTTTTTTTTATTTTGCATGAAATTGTATAAAGATGATTTTCCGAAATACGATTAGTAGGACCGGGTGTCGTATAAAAATTTATATTTCGTATTTCTTTCAGAAATGTATTTATTGATTTAAACTGTTTCTAAGAAATAGATTTTAAAATTTTAAACATTTTTGCAATTGGAAGTATATCCTTGTGACTAACGGTAGAGGAAATAGCCATTGGGCACCGATAGCACTGGACACCCTATATAGTTGTTGTTGTTGAGACCCAGACCGTCCGACCTACCAGAAAGGTGTAAGGTAACTGTATGGACGGCCGGGAAGTGCCACCCAATTTAGACCGGAACCCAGTGGGGGAGGCATCCACAGGGACCGTACCCTCCTTCCCCTACCACCAACCTCTCGGAAGGACTTACGGACCCACATGTTTAACGTGATCGTACTCCGCATGAACACGGCGGCATTTGTGGTAGCGTGCAAATCTAGCGCGCAAACCACGGGGATACCGCACCCGAGATGGCCAACAGCACGCGGTGTTCCGAGGTGGTGACCCACCAAGTACTAACCGCGCTCGATGCTGCTTGACTTCGGTGATCTAACGAGAACCGGTGTTTTCAGCACGGTACGGCCGTTGGCCCCGGACACCCTATATAGTGTTAAAGGTGGTTTTTATAACTTCAAGATTTCGTAAAATAGTTAGTTACTTTAGGAAAACTTTGTATGTAAAATTGAAGGTTTATCTGTCCAGTACGCAAATCTACATTTCATGACTGATTTATTACTTTCCTTATATATATAGTACAATATACAAGGACAGTATTGTGACGGAGTCGAAAATTTGAATTCGAGTTTTCGACGGGAGAGCAAGTGTCAAGCATCCCTGAACACGAATCAAACGTGTTTTTCAGGTGATGTCTCTCTGCGTGTGTGTGTGTGTGAGTGTGTGTGTGTCAGTGAGTATGTGGAGATGATATCTCACGAACGAATGGAGCAATTCGAACTAAATTTAGTACACAAATTGCAATCTGTGAATACTGGTAGCCTATTGTTTTTAAACGCAATCGAATGCATGCTCAGAACATCCAAAAATTTCGAGTGAAATTTTGAAAAACTCATCAAAAAGTCAAAATAATTAATAAAGTTATGCAAATCATCATTCCTTATGTAATTTTTTATTAGAAAACGATTGATATAAACTTTAGAACGCTAGCATAAACCGTTCTCGAGATATTGCAAATTTTCTAAATACATTTATCAAAAAATCACGTAAAATATTAACTATAGTAAAATATGTTCCCTTTTCATATGTAATACAATGCGATAAATTTGGTGACATTATTCTTGTGGATCTAGTGCGTTCCATTCATGAGAAAGATATGTTAAGTAGTAGTTTTGTATTTGGACGCCAATAGTCATTTATCGACTATAAGAATAACATATTTCTCTTTATAATCAGCGATTTTTATTATATTTAATATTTTATTATCGGCGATATTTTAGCAACAAATTTGACGGAATAATTGGATGGAAATTTGACGGACTCCTGGCGATTTTTTTAAATGTTGCCAAATTAACGAAAAGTTCGTTAAATTGATAAAAATGACGCTAAATCAATGAAAATGAAGACTAATTGGTCAAAATTTAATATCTTTAACTTGGCGACATTTTGTATGTTGCAAAATTAACGAAAGTGCGCAAAATTGATAAAAATACCGCCAAATTGATAAAAATGCACTAAATGGGAGGAAATGTTTTGCAAATTTTTAATTCCGTCATATGACAGGCATACCTTTTAATGTACTCCTATTAGAAAGCTCTTCTCCCCATTTGTCTGCAACACTTGGCGATACATTTAACAAACTTTGTAAATAATCTAATAACACATTGCCAACTTATCAATATTTATTCTCAGATTGACAAACATATCATCAAAACTGTAAAAATGACGCCAAGTTAATGAAAATAGCGACTAATTGATGAATTTATTATTTACATATTTTAATATATGGACTATATTGCTTATTGAGGATCATAAGAATATTGATAATTATTAATTTAAAGTTGCACGAGATGTAAGTTAATTGGGTACGAAAAAGTTTTACATGTTGTCATCCGGAAAAGCCGCAAATGCACAACTCAACGTTAAATATAGTGTGTCATGGATCTTATACATCCATTTCGACGACAATGAGAGCTTGCAATTTCGTCCCCAGTAGCTCAACGTTAGAGCGGCGTCTGGCCAGTTTGTAGATCCAAAGGTTCTTTAAAATCTTATACGTCATTTTTTCACTGTGAAAGAAGTAAATTCATTGCATTATATAAGGAAAGCCATGTGCTGCCCACATCAGATTTTTACTTTCTTTATATACATAATGTATAAGGAAAGTACTGTGAAGGGGTCGAAAATTCGAATTCTAGTTTTCGACGGGAGAGCATGTTTCAAGCATTCCTGATCACGAATCAAACATTTTTGAAGTGATGTCTGTGTGTGTGTGTGTGTATGTGTGAAAGTATGTGTGTGTGTGTGTGTGTCAGTGAGTCTGTGGAGACGATAACTGACGAACGAATGGACCGATTCGAAAGAAATTTGATACAAAAATCACAATCCGTAAAAACTGGAAGTCTATCGTTTTTATACGCAATAGAATGTTCAGACCCTCCCTAAATTTTCGAGTGAAATTTTGAAAAAATCGTCAAAAAATCAAAACCCCTAATAAAGGTACGGAAATAGATATTTCTTATGTAATGTTTCATTAGAAAACGGTTGACATAAATTTTAGAACGCTAACATGAACCGTTCTCGAGATATTGCACATTTTTCAAAAAAATTATTAAAAAGTCATATAAAATAAAACAATATATTTCCTATTGAGAAACATGCTCACTTTTCATATGTAATACCATGCGATAAATTGGGTGACATCATTCTCGTGGATCTAGCTGGTTCCATTCATGAGAAAAGATACTTCGAGTAATGCTTTTGTATTTGAACGCCAATAGTCATTTATCTGCTATAACTTATTTCTCCGCCAGTAAAGCTTGGTGAGATTTAGGTGACGAATTTGGCGGAATGTCGCCAACTTGGCGACTTTTTGAAATGTTATCAAATTAACGAAAATCTCGCCAAATGGATTAAAATGACTCTAAATCAATGAAAATGACGACTAATTGTCGAAAATTCAATATCTTGGAAAGAATATAAGTATCTACTATAAGAAAACCCTATTTTTTTACTGTAAATGTAGTAACTTCATTCCATTATATAAGGAAAGTCATGTGTGGCCCACATCATATTTTTTCATATGTGGTAGAGTTAATCTTTACTACTGTTAACAGTGTTGACTCGAGGTGTCAATAAAAAACCCCAAATTTTACATTTCCGTAAAAATAGCACAACATGACAGAGGAAGTGTACTTCTGAAATAGATAGAAGGAAGGCAGAATAGCGCTTTTATAGCAGATGACAGCATCTATGCATTGGTTTTGCGTTTTTTATAAACTCGTCAGCATAAAATAGTCAGGGACCGATTAAGCCAAAGACGGGCTCAAGGCCTGGGGATATTTTGGGACCCCATACACACTGCGCACTCAAAAAACTCCATATACCGAATGTTTGGGCTCCGGACAGCAGCGCCAAAGGCTATTTTGTACATATAGACTTCCATATTTTTTACTTCAAAGCAATGCATTAAGAATTAAAAGAATGTAGGGAGGCAAAATGCCTACATTCTAAAATTTTAGAAGAAAAATATTTTTTAATGAATTATTTTCGTAATTATATATATATATATCTTAATTTTAGGCAGATTTATTTCATGAATATTATTTTTTCTTATAAAGTAAAAATTATTTCTGCTTAAAATTTATCATATACAAAATTTAGGGATCCCTAAAATTTTGGGGCCCAGGGCTGCGGCCATGGGGGACCGTGCGTTAATCAGGATCTGGAAATAGTTAATACCTTCATAGTAGTAAGAAAAAATTGTATTTGCTCACATTTTGCGAGCATTTGTGTGGAGGACAGACATCTTCAGTCCTATTATACAGCTGGCATCCAATTTTTTAAAGATTGATATCATGCAATACCCAAGCACATACTGTTTATAATCCTGTCTTTGGGGCGTTCCCAAAGTTAGCCGTACCATGCTGATGTGTACATAAAATGCGTAAAACCGGTCCATGGATGGTGTTATCTGCAATCGGAGCGCGATTGTAGCTTTGGATATGCCATACCCCTAAGCCAGATTCTGTGATGTAGGGAGTATTTCAAATGACGATTTCTGTAACAGCAGTTCAGAAGTCTATTTCATTTCTTAAATGAAATCCAAAATTTAAATAAAATTGTAAAATTAGTTCCTATCATTTGTACTGCCACAAAAATTCAGAGTCGTGTGTAAATTAATATTTGGTACATTAAGAAGAAAATTAGTGTACAAACATCGGAAAGAAATGTTACTAAAATTACATTTCCCAGAACAAAATTTGAATGTGAAATAATTCATTTAATTTCACCTTAAACAATTCTAATCGAATTCCAAAATCAATGCCCATTTCTAGCTTCCAAAAAATACCACCTGATCTCTAGACTAATTATGGTTGAAATTATATTGTGCAAACAATTTTTTGTTTTTCGAGTATATTTTTGTTTAGAAATATGATATAAGATGTTTTATTTTACAAAAAGAGATCATGGAGGTAAAGGTAAGAAGTTAAGACTCCATATTGAGAAAATGCCCAATATTATTTGAGACAATAATTCAGGTGGCGCTGCGAAAAGATGAGCTCCTCTGCATTGTATGCATTTCTATGGTGAAAAGCTTAATATATATATTTAAATTGACAATGTTTTTGAAATAAATTAGTAGCGGAATGCAAATTAGAACTGAAACAATAAGGAATATTCCTACGTATTCAAAATTATTTAATTTTTCAATTTATTTTTATCTCCCTATATTCTGAACTCTGTCCTACAACTGTAAAGAAATACTTTTAAAATATACTAATACTTAGAGAATTTTAATTTAAAAATAATCAAAAATACATATATACAATACTATGTCTCTATGTTGTGTCGAATGTAAATAAAATATGCTTTAATAACATTAGCGACACCAGATATAATTCTCAAAGTGTTATGGCATTTTCAAGCGTTTCATCCATAGGAGTTTTATCTCTTTCTCTCTAACTCCATGAAAGAAACATATATACTTCATGTGTTATTTTCATGGAAAGTGTTGATGTGGATCATTTTTTAAAAGATTGCCTATTTAACGTGGGATAACCCTACAGTTATTTTTGAGCCTGAACGGATATGATCAGAGCTCAACTTCCTTAAAATTACGACATTGTCACTTATCATTATGCCATTATCGTTTATCATTTATAATTATTCAGTTATTTATCATAGGATTTAGCTTAAAGCATTGGTGGCAATTATATTTTTCATGCTGTTTTTTTTCGCTGGAGTAGAGGGTTGAATTATAGCCAACGCGTGAAAGGCTTGTATTTCAAAAACTCCTACGAAAAACAATTTTTTTCACTTAATAAAATACATATAAAATATTTTATTCTACACTTATTTTACGCTTTACAGGCAGAGGTGCATGGCATTTTTCGCCCCCAAAACAGATTTCTGATATATTTTTTCAATTTTTAAAATTTTTTTATGAAGTACTATTCAAGTACTTAAAATATAGCACTTCTAATTTTATTTATTCGTACTAATGTGCGAGTACAAAGTACAGTTGGCTAGATAACAACCAGAATACCGCTCTTTATTTCGGCTCCCGGGGTCGTACAGTAAAACCAAATGTATCATTAGACTCAAAATAACATATTCTATAAATAAATGTGTATCTAATTTGCATAAAGAGTCATCTTCATATTATACGAGTATGCGTCTTCGTATTATATCTCGTATTTTGCACCAACACTATTTTTTTCAAAGGACAACATCCGCTTTTGATAACAGATTCTGATTCACCAGAGTGACGCCGAATTCATATAATATTTATATATTTTACTCACTCTGTTGGGGAAATATGACTACTTGAAATTTCAAACTCCTTATTTTAAATTGGTGCGGCAGTTTTTTTTTTATATTTTTCGAAATAATTAGCCTATCAAACTAATTTCTATTTCGTATTGTGATTCTAAATATTCACGAAAGAATGTATACCACTTTTCGCATAGATTTAGTATAATTTAGTTCGTTTCATTCACGAGAGAAGATACTTTGGGTAACAGTTTTGTATTGTGAGGTCTAACAATTCGCCCATAATTTATATAAAATTATGGGTGAATATTACTTTTAATAACATATTTATTTATTAATAGTAATTTATTTATATTATATTATTTATAATAAATGACGAATATTATTTATAATAATATTCGCTATTTATATATAATAAAATCTCTTCTCTCTGTCTGTCTGTAACGCTTGGCGATAAATTAGATGCGTAGCTATATTTTGTCCCAGATTGATTAAAATATCGTCAAAATTTCAAAAATGACGCCAAATTGATGAAATATTCATTAACATATTTTAATATATGGACTATATTGCTTATTGAGGATGTTATCAATGTCTGTCGGTTTAAAGTTGCGCCAAATATAAGTTAATTGGGCACGTCGAGATAGTTTAATATGTTGTCATCCGAAATAGCGCCAAACGTACAATTCAACATTAAAAACATTGTGCCATGTATCTTATACATCATTTTTTATAGAAGATATTATTCGGAGTCTAATGATACTTTTGGTATGACTGTATGAACTGAAGAACCGGAATAATGAACGATGTTCGGATTGGCTTAATCTTTTGTATTCATGATATTATGTTATTAAAACCTTTTTAAAACGTAGCCCACAAACCTGCTAATTTAATTATCTAAATAATAGTTAAGAAATTAATTAATTGCACCATAAACAAGGAAGATCCCAAAATATTTTTGGATTTGGTGCCCCCAAATTTTAATCCTGCAATGATTGACACAACAACTTCATCTCTCCGGCCACACAAATAGCTACCATAAGCTTTCGGGCTGGTAGTGTGGTCTGGGTCTTCAACAACTACATCTCAATTTTTTGGTAACCACCATTCTCATTGAATAGAATGGTCTTTAATTTTGTACCCAGGATGAAGCATAACGGGGGGCGACGTTTTATACCAGTGTTCCTATTTCTTCCTTTGCGGCCTGCTTATTCGCCAAATCAGAAAGCTAAAAGAGTCCTGTGTAATAAAGTGAATGATGTGGGAACAAATTGCTCGGCTTCTTTGCTTGCCTTGACCCTTAATTTGCGGAAGTTGTGCGCGAGGCTTCCTCCTCAGCAAGATGTGGTCCAGATACTCATAATCACTGAAGACGAGATTATCTTCCATTATATGCTCCCCAACAAAAGGCTAATTAAGATGTGTACTGAGATGGATCAGTTCCTCAGCGTTATCAGCGATCGCTACGGTTAATCTTTTTAGCGGTTGTTAATGCAATTAGATGACTATCATAGTATGATTTGATTCATCCCATTGTTTTATCAAATTGGATTCATGGTGCGACGTTATAAACAGAGCCGTCTTCATGACTTGGGGTGCTTGTAGTCCACAATATTTTGCTCTCCTTTTTAAAAATGACTTTAATGTACAACATTTAAATTTTTAAAAATTGTTTATATTATCAGCCTGGTATTAAATTAAAATTTTAGCAAATATCTTCATCATTCACTTTTAAATGTTTTATTGTGTAATTTCATTTACACACCCAATTCTTAATTTCATTAACTTTAATGACATGTTTGGAAAATATAAACATTTGCCAGCGATCAAAGTTATTCAAGTTCTCGAAACATACAAGTACAATTTTATTTGCCAATTTTTAGATCTATTTTTAATTGCAATGAAATCTCAAAATCTAAATTCTGAGTTCCATTCTACATGTATTTGTAGTGATCCGGCTTATTCCCAATTTATAAACACCTCTAAAAGACACATTATTACTGGTGATCTAATTATTGTTGAAGATGATAATGTCAGTTACATCGTGCATCAAGGTTCTAAATTCCGTATTAGAAAAACTATAATTCTAAACTTCTATTTCAGTCTTTTTCTATTGATAAATTTAATTATAAAATGGCCTGTTCATATTCAAAACCAAATTAAGCACTTAATTTATGTAAATATTCAATTCCAAATCTTGTTAAATACGTAATTATCAACATTAAGTGTTCGAAGCCAAATTAAAATATTAAAAACTAATTCCATCTAAAATAATCTCAAAAAGAATTTTGTCATTACGTACGTTGATAAAGTATTTAATACCTATGCCATTCCCTGTAAAACGAAATTATGTGTCTCATTTACAAAATTATCTAAAAGACCTAAAAGACAATCCCATTTTTAAACCCATATATAATCAATCACTTAAAATTAAAACTAAAATGTTGAAATTATATGCCTAACTAAATGTGAATTGTAAAATTTTCAAACTTCCTTATGCTACTTTGGTATCCATGTTTCATAGACCTCCCTGACTTTCAGAACTGTTACATGTGGTCATAATACTTTTACTACTTCTGCTAGTAAATCTTTATTAAACTGTTTAAATAATATTAATTCTCTTAAATATAAAGCTTCTGGTTATTTAGTATAGTACAACAGTTTTGAGTTAATTAATTGTATTTGTAATCTACCACACAAACCTGGTTTTGAAACCTGTGTTGATTTCAAACCTTTATTTTAAGACCTTTTGAATATAGATATTAAAGATTTAAAGATATCATCTCTATTTATAATGATTATATTATTCCTAATAATATCCATTACGACACGACAAAGTAAAGTATAGGAAAGTAAATAACTTTCCTATACTTTACTTTGTCGTGTATAATAATTATTTAATGCGGGGTGCATATATTTGCACACATCAGGAGTATCCCACGTAGGGTGTAGTTGCTGTATTCTAGCAAACTGATATCTTTATTATTATATTATCTTTATTATTATGAAAATAAATTTATTTCTTATGTCTTTAGAATTTATCGATATGTCGATGATTTAATTTGTGGTATTATTAATGATACAAATTATATCAATATTGATTTTTACCATTTTAACCTAGAAATTATCCCTAACGTGCATAGAGTTAGTCAAAATGTTAATTATTTAGATTTAAATTTAAACATAGATCTCCATAATAAAAATACTATAACCAACTTATATAATAAACAAGAAATATTAAATATGCATAAAGCATTGATTATGAAACACATTCCAACTGAAATGCAATTTTATTTAAACATCTCTAAAATGCGATACATTTAGCGGTGATATTTTAAAAATTATCACAGTACTATAATAATTTATTTTACTTGGAAAATTAAAACTTCCTCAAAAAAGGCAATGCTATAAAATAGTCTACTTCTCTATGTAAAATCATTCAATATTTCATTCATATCACTTATATTCCAGATTCAAGAGCTAAATAATTTTGCGTTAAAAAAATCAGTAATTCTTATACAACTCATCTTAAAATCACTTGACCTGTTTACATTCTGCATTCGTTAGAATTAGGCTTTGTTATAGAAATAATCAAAGTTCAGTGATCATTTAAAATAAAAAATCTCGTAATTACGTAGGCACAGAATTTAGATACATAGATAATATGCAATAATAAAGTGGTTTTAGGACGGATGCAACTCGAAATATAAATTTAAGCGTTCCTTAAAAATCATGATTTTCACAAAGCGAAAAAAGAATGGATGCCATATTTTATTTTACAATGAGTCATGTGATCTCTTCATATGAGTGTAATTATTATTTTAATTTTTATATAAAAAATTACATATTTTGATGAAATTTTTTTTTACACATTTTATGTTATAATTAATTTTAATATTTCCTAAAATTTCCAAAACAATTTGTGATTTTTAACCCCGCTTAAAAATGTTTGAAAAATTAGGTCCCATAGGGTTCAATGTATTTCATATTTTCAACCCGGGTTAAATTCAAAACTAATTAGGTGATATTATTCTTTTACATTCCCATACGTCCCACAGACCGTCTCAACAACATACTAAAATTTCATTTTGTATTTCAACCCCTCAATTCATCTAATTTTTGACTGGATTATTATCAATCACGGTCTAAAGGTTTGAATATTATTATTATTGATACTTTCCGGTATTATTGATTCGAAGATTATTGTTATCTTGACAATTTTAAAAACTCATGTGCTGTAGTATGGGTAATCTTTACGGAGTTATTGATATTTTCAATTTATTAAGTCATCTATTTTATTTCCCCAAAGATTTTTGAAACTCATATTATAATATGGGTACTCTTCTAGCACACGGACATACCTTTTAACCTACGACAGTATAAGTAGTATGGGAATATCTTCTGATGCAATTTTAGCGCTTCCATTTGGCATATATTGGAATCAATGACAACCTTCAGGTTTAAAAATTACGGGGATTATTGATATTTCCAATTTATTTCGTCATCTGTTTTATTTTGGCAAAGATTTTTGAAGCTCATTTGTTGTAATAATATTTTACCAATACACGAGTATATCTTCTAATATACGCGAATATAAGTAGTAAGGGTCCTATATAATGTTAGTGCTCGTATTTTGCACATATTGATTCAATTTCATATTTTTTGTCAATGTGTTTAAAAACAGGACCAGGATGTTTTATTTTCCAAATCTGCTCGGAAAGATAATTTTGTATAGCGAGAACAGATATTCTTAAACTTCTTTTTAGGAACTATAAATTAAATATCTTAACAGAATAATTTGATTAACAATGTCATTTAGTATACTGTAGGAATTTGCACATGATTGAGAATTTTAAATATTTTTATATTATATACTCCGTACTGCTAGTCTAATATATAAAAGCAAACATTCCAATACACGCTTCTAACTCTTGACCTTAACTAAATATCTTTGCTAAATAATTTTTATGACTTCAGACAGTGTGGCTGAGTTCAAGGAATACTGTAATGTACACTTAAGCTTTTCACTTGTTAAGCTTTTCACTTGTTAAGCTTTTCCCTTGTTAAGCTTTTCACTTGTTAAGCTTTTATTAGGAACAGGTTTATGGCTAAAATATTTCCAAATGTTTTATAGCTTAAATATATATATACGAGTGTCACACTGAAATTTTTGAGACAGGGGCAGACGATATGCACTAGAAAAATTATTAGTCGGATATTTAAATTTGAATTCTTTTATGTCCGCAGACGATAATTTGTGGCAACAATTACAATTTAGCTATCTTAGAATAAATTTTGAAAGGAAATAAAATGGAGTTGACGCAAGAGCATTATCGAGCTATGATTTTCTATGATTTTAAAGGGGGACTAAATCAAGAAGAATGCCATCAACGTCTACAATTAGCAGTGACAGCTCGTGTATAGGCACTGTGGCACTGCGGGAACGACAGTGCTCTCCCTCCCTCGCAGTGTCGCTTGCAGCTTCCTATGTGCGCATGCGCACATAGGAAGCTGCAAGCGAGGCTGCGAGGGAGAGAGAGCACTGTCGTTCCCGCAGTGCCACAGTGCCTATACACGAGCCGCCACTGACAATTAGCATATGGAAATGATGCTCCATCTGGTGCCACTGTATTCAGATGGTTTACAGAGTTTAGAAGAGGTTGAAATTCTCTCCTGGATGGTAAACACACAGGAAGGCCTTTGTCAGCTGTAGTCCCAGAAAATGTGTCGGCCATTCGAAAAATTTTAATCGATGATAATCGCTGTACCTACCAAATGATACAGAAGGAACTTAACATTGGATCCGCAGCTATACATAAAACTATTCAAGAATAACTGCATATGAAAAAATTAGTTTGTCGTTGGGTTCCCCATAGTTTTACAAAACAGGAGTGGAGCGTGTCAGAATCAGTAAAGAAACCATAAAATTCCTTAATGATAGTGGACACCGCACTATTTCTGAAATCATAACTGGTGATGAAACATACATACCGTTTTCTGACGTTCCAACACGTCAAGAAAGTAATGTATGAGTCTTTGAAGATGACCCCAAACCGACAATGGTGAAAAGACAACGAGCCGTGAGAAAAGTAATGTATGCCGTGTTCTTCAGAAGTATAGGTCTGGTCAAAGCCATAACGTTAGAGGGACAGAAGACAGTTACACATACCTGGTACACTACTAAGTGTTTTCCAGAAATTCACCAGGAAGTGAATGTTAGGGGACGCATGCTTCAGCATGACAATGCATCTTCTCATTCAGCAAGAATGGCAGTCGAATTTCTTGAACAAAAAACCCCATCAAAGTGATAGAACATCCACCCTATTCTCCTGATCTTCCTATGCTGTTGTTGTTGAGACCCAGACCGTCCGACCTACCAGAAAGGTGTAAGGCAACTGTTTGGACGGCCGGGAAGTGCCACCCAATCTAGAACGGAACCCAGTGGGGGAGGCATCCATAGGGAGCGTGCCCTACTTCCCCTATCACCAATGTCTCGGAAGGACTTACGGACCCACATGTTTAACGCGATCGTACTTCTCGTGAACACGGCAGCAATTTTGGCAGTGGCGGGAATCGAACCCGAGCCTACCGAGTGCAAGTTGTAAGAATGCAAGAGCTTTGACCTTTCTGAAAATGTAAATTATTAGTCGAAATTTTGAGTAGTTTTTACGATGGGAGGATTTAAAAACGAAAGTTGGTTTTTTTGAACCGAAAGTGACTTTTGTTTTAAAATCCTACTTTCTTTATATTCACCCAATTTAGACCGGGACCGAGTGGGGGAGGCATCCAAAGGGACCGTACCCTCCTTCCCCTATCACCAACCTCTCGGATGGACTTAGAGACCCACATGTTTAACGTGATCGTACTCCGCTTGAATACGGCGGCCGTTTTGGCAGTGGCGGAAATCGAACTGGACAAACCGAGTGCAATTTCCGCGCGCTAACCACTGGGCTACCGCGCTCTTGATCTTGCTATGTGTGACTTTTGGATATTTTTTTGTCGAAAAAAAAATTTCGTGGGCGTCGGTCGTTTTCATTCCGAGGATGAGATTGATGAGGCTATAAAATTTTTTCATCGATTCCAAGAAATGGAGGCTTGAAGTATTTAATCTCTAGAAAAATCGCCTACAAAAGTGCATTGATGTTGGAGGGGAGTAATTTGAACGCTCCTTATAGTTGGTAAGTTTAACTTGTACCACTTAGCCGTATCTTAAAAATTTCAGTGTAACCTTCGTATATATATATAAAAATAAAATTTCCAAACAACGCTTTGAAGCAACATCACATTTCCTGAAAAACGAATCAAACTTTATGAAACTTTTTCTAAAAATGAAATTAGACCCAGATAATATTTTAGTATAAGTTTTATCCTCTTACACCTCCCACGGAACAATGATAATGAAAATGCTTCTTTCGTTGGTCTGTAATGACGGCTTATGCTCAACAGCGGCTTATCAAATTTATATACTTTTTTGAATGGTATGTTAAGCCTAATAGAAAGGACATTTGTGGCTAAAATATTTCAGATTTTGTACAGTGTAAATTTTAGCTTTGCATTATCTCGATATATATATATATATATATATATATATATATATATATACTATTACGATAAAGTGAGACAAAATAGGATATATCCCAAATAAGCCTGAAATTAAAAGAACTATTCACTACAAAGGAGGAGGCGCAAATGCTGCTCAAATTCCCTAGTAGAATACATGAATGAAAGTAGAAAAGAACGGGAGTGACCATATGAATTACATAAGAATGGTAGGGGTGGATTGCGACACCCCTTTCCCGCTTAAAGCAGCTTTTACAACCCGGGTAACGCTCACGGAACCAACATAATTCCATGGTCAGCCTCCCAAATGTGCGAAAATAAAAGCACCAGAACAGACTCAGAACCAAAGAAGTAAACGAATCCATGAAGAAGAAACATCCGCTAGTCCAACCCGATGGAATGTCTCTTTATATAAGTAAAGTTGCTCATGCGCAGAGAAATATCAGGATAATAGTTACGCAGTCATGAATATTAAATCTCTATATCAACAATCAGATTACAAATTTTCTTTAAAAAACGATTTGTAATAATGTTGTACAAAATTGACTGGATAATTTCTTTTTATAGCTTCATCTGCAAATTTTTTACATTTGCAAATGCAGTCTTTCCTAAAAGTATTATAATTTTGGTTTCTTCTAAAATGTCCAATTATTATATTTCTGAAGACATACTTTGCAAGGTTTGAATTCCAATCGATAATATGATTTACCTTGATCCTGTATAAATCTCTTTTGTCGTGTAACTCTGTGTATATTCCATATTTCTTGTGTTTTTTGATAGCTAAATCCAAGAATTTTACCGATCCGTCCTCACACGCTGGATTTTCAATAAGGTCCAATTCGCTTGGGTAGAATGAAAAGTCAAAACATGGGGTGTTTTCATAGCCCCCAATTATCACATCATCGACATAACGGAAGTAGGGCATTTCCGATAGGATATGAGTGCCTCTTTCGTATTTAGATAGATATATATCTGCTAGTATTGACGAGCAACTCCCTCCCATAGGTATGCCCTTGATTTGTTTGTAAAAATTGCTTCCGTCGTGTAGTATGTTTTCCTTCAATACCAGTTCCACCAAGTCCATGTATCTTCTATAAGTTATAAATTGCTTTAGATCGTATTCTTCATGTAGATCTTTCAGAATCAATTGTAAATTATCCAAATCAATATTGTTAAAAAGATCTCGAAAGTCGTAACTCTTAAAGTTGATATCGTTATGACAAAACTTTAGTCGGTTTATCAGTTCCTGTCCGTTTTTTATCATAATAGAGTTATGTCTTTTAATATCATGCATAACTATTATGAGTAAATCCAAAAGTTTTTTGTTTGCTATTTCCAAATATGAACCACATCCCACCGTCACAGTTCGAAACTTGACAGGTATTTTGTGTAATTTGGGGATCAGGACCAAATATGGATATTTTATTGTTTTAATATCAATTCCTATTCTTTTGTAATGTGCCTCTATTCTTTTAGTCAGTATCAATGCGTTACTGGGTATTAAAGCATACATTTCACTGTCCCTGTAACTTTGGTTTAGTGTATCCACGTAGAACTTTTTACAAGTGAAGGCATAATTTGATACTATTTTATCGGTATATGTTAATACATATTCTTCTTTAATTTGCTTGAACGAGGAAGGAACTTTAATTTCTCTATTGTTTTTGCAGTGCTGCGGGTAGTAGTGACAAAACGCTTTGTAAAATTTATATTTCCACTCATTAAATGCTTGTATTGGTAAACTATGTTTTACCGCCAATCTATAAATGAAGATGTCGAGATCATTATAAAATTCTTCGTATACATTTTTAAATTCTTGTATACGGTACTTTGTACCGAGTTGAAGCAGGTTTTTAAGTCTTTTGTCTTTGATAAAATCTAGATTTCCGGAGATTATATGCTTATGATGAGTGTCACTATGAATATTCTCATGACAATTACAAGAATCTACATTATTTGATGCAACATCTTGACAAATTTTGTTATAATTGAAAAATTTCCTTCCGTTGGTTTTGACGAATCTATAATTGATCATGATTTTTATATTGGACAAAGGAAGACATACGTTAATATGATTTAAAATAGAATGGAATGGAATGTTCTCATACAGTTTGTTCTTGAAAGTTGTAATAAAAAATTCTTTAGATTGTTTTATAATTTCACTTTTTGTAAGTGTTAAATTAAAAATTCTGGCTCTGAGTTTGATTAAATCCAATAGGATATCAATATTAGTACTTGCTTCTTCATTTTGGCAATTGCTTTCTTTTAAGTTGAAATGTATTATGTAATTCCATATTTTCTGTAGATATTTAAGCTTGATACTATAGGCCAAGTTCTTAATCCAACCAATTTTCATCGTATTTTCAGTTTTTAAAAATTTCAATATTTTTTCTTCTGTTTTAATATAATTATTGTGTTGTTTTTTACTTCCTCTTTGCCATCGGTGGGATTTTTTATTTATAAGATTTTCAGATAGAGGGTATGAAGAACTATTTCTGCATCTTTCTTTATTAAAGTTTTCGTTAAATATTAATGTATTAAGGCCATATGGATAAGCCGTAGTGAATTGTTTAATATGGTTGCTCTCCCACCATAATCTTTCCGATTTATTTGGTACTATATCAATTATAGTTACCATGATGTTGGTGAACCCATGGGCTTGAAAATGTCTCAGTTCCAAATTAGCTGTGGGCATTTCCTGTTGTACCTTTCCTACCTGGCTTCGGTGCAGATTTATTCGAATGTTTAAAGGATTCTGCGTTTGGCCTATATATTTAGCTTGACATTTTAAACATTCAATACAATAAACCACATTATAGCTCTTTCAAAAAAATTTTCTACTTTCGTTGTCTGTAGAAATTTGTTGTGGATTAGCCACTGGACACAGTTTGCATCGTTTAGATTAGCATTTGCGAAATTTAATATTCTTCATATGCTGGTGGTGATAATTATGAATGTTAAAAAAATCATTTGACCCATTTGGGATCTTGTCTGGATATAAATCAATATTTACATTTTTTATTTTTGTCACAGTCTGATCATGGTCAACTGTTACAGATTTGAAATATCTTCTCATCGATATGCTTTACTATTAGAGACTAGGGTAACGGTATGTCGATAACACAAACACCCTACTATTGTGTCACCGGGCATATATTCGTATTTGAATATATTTGCCAGTCTCCAATATTATATACAGACTTCATTCATATTTTAAAAATCAACAGTTTTTTAACTCTTGTTGAGGAGTTGACAAATATGCACGCCTTATCTCCCTGTCTTCCGATTTCTCTGTGGATATCACTTTGAAAATCTAACTAAATTCAATCCAATCCTCGCTGTACAATTGACCATCGCAAACTTTATGGCAAAGTTTTAACACTATTATATACTTTTTTTGTAATTTTGTAAAAACCATCATCTATAAGATTCGTTGATATTAGTAACCTGTGAAGACTACCAGTTTATTACACGTATCTAAAAATACATCATAAAAAGTTAAATACCTATTTAGCATATAAGTACAAAACGAACGATCACAAATCATTTACATCAATATTCCAATTATCACTACAATACCATCATAAAAATAATAAAAATAATAACATCATATATTATAACATCATAAATTATAATACTTTTAGGAAAGACTGCATTTGCAAATGTAAAAAATTTGCAGATGAAGCTATAAAAAGAAATTATCCAGTCAATTTTGTACAACATTATTACAAATCGTTTTTTAAAGAAAATTTGTAATCTGATTGTTGATATAGAGATTTAATATTCATGACTGCGTAACTATTATCCTGATATTTCTCTGCCCATGAGCAACTTTACTTATATAAAGAGACGTTCCTTCGGGTTGGACTAGCGGATGTTTCTTCTTCATGGATTCGTTTACTTCTTTGGTTCTGAGTCTGTTCTGGTGCTCTTATTTTCGCACATTTGGGAGGCTGACCATGGAATTATGTTGGTTCCGTGAGCGTTACCCGGGTTGTAAAAGCTGCTTTAAGCGGGAAAGGGGTGTCGCAATCCACCCCTACCATTCTTATGTAATTCATATGGTCACTCCCGTTCTTTTCTACTTTCATTCATATATATATATATATATATATATATATATATATATACAGGGTGATTCAAAAGTTCGGAGCAAAAGTAAAACGCTATCCGACATGCGGTTTGCAGATTAATATTCACCGTGGTGGGGGATTTTGTGTGGCATGAAAAAAAAAATTGATTCAAGCTCTTGACATTCGAGGGGCTGCGGCAGATAAAGCCATGGAGATGACTTATGCATGGACGTGATTGCACACATGACTGGCCTGCGAGATCCCCAGATCTCACACCCTGTGATTTCTCGTTGTGGGGGATACCTAAAATCACGGGCTGTTGCTTAAACAGTTATAATTTACATCATATCTGTTAGGCAGATCCAAAATGTTCAAATACAGACAGATCTAACCAATAGCGCAGGCAGAAAAAATTCTGGGGTGAGGATTGCTAACCAAATATTTTGTTTTCCCTCTCTCCATATATAATTTCTTCGAAATTTAATGGGTTCGATTCGATGGTTTCATAAGGTGGATGACTTTTGACCTCCAAATCCCCCCCCCCCTTACGACACTACTGGATGTAGTTAAGAGCACTGTTTAATCAAGGCAATCACTCTATACAGACCCAATTTCGACTCCTTCTTTAATAATGTAATTAAAGTATCTGCTAAATTTTTATTTCTGATTTACTTTTCCCTTCCTTCTGAAGATTTTTTTATATTTTGTAATATGTTTTATAAAGATACTTCTTCAAGGAGATTTTTTTGCAGTCGTTTAAAGGAATTTTTCTTATTTTAATTTCTTATTAAAAAGGACTTTAGTACATAATCGCTGCTGCTGCCATCTTTTGAGTTGAAGTAAAGTAAGAAGAGCAGTTTACATTTTATCTGGTAACTAGATAGAGCTTGTCGGCTTTTATGTATATTTCTTGATAAAGAATATTCAAAATATAATGATTTTGTTCCTTTAAATAAATTCACAGAATTGAGTCTTTCTTTTGTGAAGCGGAATCTTTCTTTTGTGCCTTAAACATAGAGCAATTAATTGAATGATTATTTAGCATGTCTTCTTATTTTATCATTTTTTTTCAAGTCCTGCCCTATCAAATCTTTCACCTTACACCTTCTGGTAAGGTCGCGCCAGCGAGTGTGCCACGGTTACAATTTGCCACGGTCAGAATTTTCAAGGGTAGCGAACAGGCTGGTCGCCAAAGGCGGCTAGTCTTTCAATAAATTTGAAACTTAAGAGCGTAATCGGAGCAAATCTCTCAATAATTGAACATAGATCATCGTTTCTGGTTATTCCTCCTATATTCAAAATATCAAAATTATTTGGAAGAGATGCAATATGTTGCCACATTTAAATGAAAAGCACTATTTAGAAACAATTATAAACTTGCTATAAATGATATTTAGAATATTTTAGAAATTTATTTTGTATAACCGAGATCGCCAAATGTTAACATCTGCATACAAGTTTTTGAATACTGCAAGCAAATACAAGAATATGCATATATTTTAAAAATAGGAATAGAGAAATAACAGTAAACTATCATAATATTACAGCTAAAAAATTTTTAAAAAGAGCATTTTATACTTTTATCGAATGTAAAAAAAAATTCAACTAAATGAATGTAGCATTTGTTCTGAAATGTCACTTCTCATGATCTACCTTCAATGTGTAATTGCAGAACAAAGAATTTCAATATTTTTATCATTTGTATAAAAAATAATTTTGTTTTGAAATTTAGAAAAGAAACTCATTATACCAAACAGTATAATATCCATATTCTATATCGCAAAAATTTTACTGTATCCACTATTTTCACTTACCTACCAGTTCTAAATTTCACTGGAATACTATTTAAACTCAATACTTTGTAAAAAAAAACTATAAATTTAATTATTGCGAAAATAGTTTACTACAAATGCAAATTTGACTACAAATAGAGCTAATATATTAAACAAATTACCCTAGGGCCAAACTTCATAAATTTGTCGAAGTTCTTAATGCTCTCAAGTTGCCAATTTTAGACTCTTAAAAGGAGAAATAATTTGTACCAATAAAAATGCAGACAATTTTTTATGTTTTTAAAAATACCTATATTTGTTACAAACTTCTATAGTAAACATGTATTTTTCTGATTCTTCAAAAGCTTCGAAAATTTAATAGTGCTGCCATCTTCTGCAATTTTTTTAAAACTGTTTTACCCTAATTGTTCAAATTTAATTTATTTACATTTAATTTATTTTCTGATTCTGCAAAATCTTCGAAAATTTAATAGTGCTGCCATCTTCTGCAATTTTATTAAAACTGTTTTACCCTAATTGTTCGAAATTTAATTTATTTACAGAATAATTCGAATATGGGTTTCTAAAATTTTAGTTAAATTGACATTTTAATGTATATAAGGAAAATTAAGGTTTGGAAGTTAAAATATTCTGAATTCAATGCATAAATATATTTTCAGAATACTATATTTACCGATTTTCGAACTTTGAATTTCTATAGTGCTGTCATCTACTGGCCATTTCTGTAACATTCTTCTGAAACTCAATTTGTGTTATGCAACACGAAATGATGCGACGAAAATTAGTGTCATTATCACAAATTTTCTCAGCTGATGAACCAGGAGAAAAGCTAAATTTTAAATTAGATACAAATATATAATCTATTAATCAATTCGATATTTAGGCTGTTCGCCCTTTTAGACAGGGCGTGCATAAAAAATCTGCCCATAATTTAAGGGTGAGCGTCAGTAAATCTTCTGCCCTATCTGCGCTTTGTTAACTTTCGCGGCACACGTTTTTAGCCGAAATTCTGCTCAAACAGTTGCGAAATATTTTCTGAAAGATAAAATGCAATGCTTAGATTATATTAAAACTAAATTTAATACCCAATAAAACATAGAATGTATTTTTTAATTTAATCCGAAATATTTTTGGTGCTGCCATCTGTTGTCGTAATTTAATTCATACCGATTATTTTTATTTTTAATGAACATTTAAAATATCTATTCCTTCTAATACAGTATTAAATACAACAACAGATCATATATAATAATGCCACAATCACGGAAAAATAATTTCTCATTCTATAAATTTGATAAGGAATCTGAATGTACAGATAGTACTGAATACACTGAGGACTGCAGCTTTGTCTTCAAGTCCAAGTTCAATTACGTTTCCATGATTGTGGCATTATTATATATGATCTGTTGTTGTATTCAATAGCGTATTAGAAGGAATAGACATTTAAAAATGTTCATTAAAAATAAAAAGTAGTCGGTATGAATTAAATTCCGACAACAGATGACAGCACCAAAAATATTTTGAATTAAAATAAAAATCATATTCTATGTTTTATTGGGTATTAAATTTAGTTTTAATATAACCTAAGCATTGCATTTTATCTATCAGAAAATATTTCGTAACTGTTTGAGCAGAATTTCGGCGTAAAACGTGTGCCGTGAAAGTTAACAAAGCACGGATAGGGCAGAAGATTTACTGACGCTAGCTTAGGTGCTTGTGCTGCGATTAATATTACATGTTACAACTGCTGGTGTGCTATAGATATTGGAATTACAAAAGGACGAAATTTCCTCATCCCCAGAGCACTTGAATGAAGTAATATTTCCACGTTTTAATAAATATATTTCTATTTAAAGATCAATACTTTGTATATACACACTCAACTTTAAATTGTGTTGTAAACCAACTTAATGCCCTTGACTCACCGCAGTAAATTTAACAACAAAATTAGTCGTTTCATAACATCTATTTATTAGTAAGGGTGTCAACGAGTAACTCAAAATATAACAAATAAAATATTCACAGGTATTTGTAATGAATCATTGTGACATGAATTGTGACATAAATTGTTTAAATATTTTGCTGTATATTCCTGGAAATCACTTGCATTTTTAAGAACTTTTTATTTAGCAATCTGCACACATGATTACAAGATTTATGTAGATTCTAAGATAAGCTTTATCATAAAGGTCACATGCAAATCCATGGGACGGCTCGCCCTGTGAAACGACATCTGAATCCTTTGCAGCAAGGTCTGTCATCGCACATAGACCCAGTCCTCCCACAATTTCTACGAAATAAAATAAGAAAACATGTTATACTATGAAACGTATTAACCAATCTCTGAAGGCAGAAAAAAAAAAAACATTCGCACACGACTAAAGTCAATCAGATGTTGGTGTTTTTTGTTTCTTTTATTCATTAGTAACGTGTTAATGCATGACTAAAAGTAAAATAAAATATTAAAATGCATTTGTATTGATTCACAAATTTGTTTGAGGTAGTTTTTGATATGAAATATCGTAGGGCCGTGCGTAGTGTAAATCTTGAAGGAGGGAGGGGGGAGGGATGCCTCTCAGAGGAAACGGAAGTGAGATCATATTGCTACAAATACGTAAGGGAAAACCACTGTATAGTTTGAAGGTTGGAGTCGCTTAAAATTGGTAACAAATTCTGTGACCTCGATGACGAATTCGGTGGATTATTGCCAAATTCTCGTGAGTTCTAGAAACTTCTCGAATTTTGTAAATTGCCCAATAACTTCCCGAGTTACGTACTTTCTTCAGAATTTTCCACAGAGCCATTCTATTTATTTTATAAACTCGCCACTGCTCAAATAACTTTCTAAGGGATATAATGCATTGAAATCCCAAATAGCATTCCTATCAAATCTATCATTTTCTCAGGAGCGAATATTAAGCTCGGTGTCAGGCAGGATTGTTGACGTGATACGAGTAAATGTATCTCCCGAACTCAATGTAGAAACCACTGTATAAATTTTCTTCTGATTATATATACTCCTTAAGCCATATTATAAAACAATACTGGTAAAAAGTGCAAAAATTTCAATTTTAGATCTGCGACATATGTGTATCAACATCTTCGCTATACATCAGCGTGTTTATCGTTTGCGCCGACACTACACTCACCAGGTGGAATGATTGCACACGTTACATTCAAACTTTTCATCGTCGCTATAAATTCGTCGTTCGTGGTGCAATTCTGATGAAATAAATTGCATTCTATTAATCTTTCCAAACTGTACAATTAAAAAATATATACATAAAATTTCAAAAGATAAAAAATATCGAAACCTTTCCCTTGGTTTCCCTTGTGTCACCAACGCACACAAAACGCATAAACTTTTTCCCATTTGAAATATGCGAAGGGAATGATATTTCACACAGTAGAGTTGCCCGCATTTTTATTTTCGGTGGGAGGGGGGTGTTGGTAAAAAGTAGCTTGCTTCCCATTTCTGCTAACTTCAATGAGTTCTGGGGTACCTGGAGATATGACCCCCAAATTCCCTCCTCGGCGACGTCACTGGTTTTACATTAATGTATAACGAGTAACAAAGTTACTCACTATTTTTTTATATATATAAATAACTGAGAATTTATTCATTTTTTTAAATGTTCGAATACTTCATGAATATGTTTATATTATTGCCCACCGTTAAAAGAAGACACAACTTCATACTTTTTAATGGTAAAGATATAGCCAGGTTATTTAATTTAAAAAGTATTATACATCCCAGTCTATGCGAGCGCGGTAGCCCATTGGTTAGCGCGCTGGAGTTGCACTCGGTAGGCCCGGGTTCGATTCCAGCCACTGCCAAAACTGCCGCCGTGTTCATGCGGAGTACGATCACGTTAAACATGTGGGTCCGAAAGTCCTTCCGAGAGGTTGGTGGTAGGGGAAGGAGGGTACGGTCCCTGTGGATGCCTCCCCCACTGGGATCCGGTCTAAATTGGGTGTCACTTCCCGACCGTCCAAACAGTTACCTTACACCTTTCTGGTAGGTCGGACGGTCTGGGTTTCAACAACAACAACATCCCAGTCTATGCAACACGGAAGTACATGGAGACGCTTCGAGGGAAACATATATTGATATCCGGCCTATGCTTGGTTACATATGCTAACTTGATATGTGAAAATCCAAAGATAAATATAGTAGTACTTACTCTTCTCTTGATAACTCTTCTGGTAGGTCTTCTTCAGCGTCTGCAAGACACATCCAACAATCAGATAATATTAAACGTACATAGGGTCAAGTCTCAATTCTTGTTACTAAGGAACAAAACCTTAAAACATCGTATACCTGACGAATCGGTGACTAAGAGAGAGCTATATGCCACATTTTCTTTTTGCTTTCCCTAATATACACTCTGTTGCAAAAACATATATATGCACCCATGAGAAATTGAGATAGAGCTTCGAAACTCGGCATGTATGTATCGCGTGAGAAGATATGCAAATGATTAGAATTTGAGTGGTAAAAACAAACAAACTTTTATTAAGAAATGGTGGCAACAGGAAGATGGCATTTTAGTAAGTATTAAATCTTCTCTTGGCAACTATACAAGCCGATATTCGGTGCGGTATAGAGTGAATTAAGTTGCTTATGTCCCTCTGCGGAAGATTCTACCACAAATGTTGCAACTTGTCAGTTAATTCAGTGGTATTCTAAAAAGGTTGCAATTACCATCCCAGCACGTCCCATACATGCTCTATTGGGGATAGGTCTGAGGATCTCGATGGCCATGGGAAGGGATTACATCTTTGAATACATTGTTAAGAAAGTCGTGCAGTATGTGGTCGAGTGTTGTCTTGTTGGTATGGAATCTGCGCAACTGGACAGCATAGGCAGAACAATCAGCTGCAAAATATCGTCAAAATACCAGCGAGTCATCAGATTGACTTTTAACACAGCTAGAGGATTTCGGCTGTACCGAGAGATGGTTCCCCAGACTGTCACACCACGTGTGATGACCGTGTACCACTCGACAACAAATGCGGAATCGGAACGCTGGGCAGTCCTCCGCCACACACGTATGTGGCGGTCAGCAGCATTGAGAGAAGCGGGATTCATCACTAAAGACAGCATCCTTTCAATCGGACAGTGTCAAGGCTTACCGAGCTCTGTAACAATCCAGGCGGTTCTGCCTATGTTAAGGAGTCAGTGGTAGGCGCCTTAATTGACGTCGACACTTAATAACACCTTCTGCAGTCGTCTCTGAATAGTATCCCGTGATACAAGATACATGGAAGATGCCGTCGAATGGCTGCTAGCGACGCCATTTGGTGTAAGTGGCCCCTCTTCTGACTGCACAATTCGTTGTCTGTTTGGGGCGTCCCGAGTCTCTGTGATTGTAACATGCGCCTTCTCTGATTCACTGTTGCCAAAATCAAGAAACTACCCTATCGCTCCAACCAATATGACGACTGATACGTCTTCCTGGACCAATTATCTTCCCTTTGGCCTACGATGCGAATTTTCTCTAAATCCGACAATTGCTCTTAGCGCCGTCGAGTACGCCTCAAAGGCATCTTTGTACATAACTTGCCGTATCAAAGCAGAAAATCCAGTTCCAATTGACCGTGAGTGAGAACACTGGCCGTTTTAATTGCGTCGTTCTCATACGCGTTGCATGAGCCCTACATCATTGGCGTTGACAGTTTCATTATTTGTATAACCCTGAAAACGACATTTGCATGCCGAGTTTTGCGGATGTAATTCAACTTTTTATGGGTGCATATATTTTTTGCAACAGAGTGTATATAAGCTTTGTAGAGTATTCCGATAGGTCAGAGACCCTACTCTTGGCTTTGGATGAAATTACACGATTTTAATATCTTCAGATGAATTAATGTTTTGCTTTCTCTACATGATAATGAGTAGGGAAAGTATTAGAATCGTGTCGAAAATCGTAATTCGAGTTTTCGGTGAATCTGCACGTTTTCATCACTCTGAAACCCGATAAAAATATTTTTAACATGACGTCTGTGTGTGTGTGTCTCTTTTTGTCTGTCTGTCTGTGCAATGTATCCACTTAAGCTGAAAAACTAAATGAACAAATTTCAAAAAATTTGGTAGATAACTCATTCGTGTGTTACCCTGGTGTTGCCTAGATTTAGGGACGATTCAGAAAAAAAAATAAAATAAATATATAAAACCCTGCCCTTATTTTTTTTTTTTGTGAAATGACACGGGAAAAGTCGATAAGATCTAAAACAAGAGACTATGAATGCTCAAATGTATCAATTAAATGCTTGTTTTATACGTAATTTGTGACGACGAAAAGATTAAGACCAACACCAGAACTTTAGGGCAATCCGTTCTCGAGATATTTTAAGTTTTTTGAATTTTTGCCACATTGCCTTTGAAAATACGTCCAATCGCCCAATAAAACCGAAAATTAAATTAAACATACAAATTCAGTGTAATTTCAAATAATTATCTGTCTTAAGCAATTAATCTAAATTTAAAGAATTATGTAAGAAAGAAAAAATGAAGTTTGTAGGGAAAGTCTTGCGCAGCACACATCAGATCTTGTCTTCGATATATATTGTGTTTAAAAAATATTGCATAATTGAATATATATCTCTTGAATGATCGACCTTAGGCCCATGGTTCCAATTTAAGAAAAGCTGTAATTTAGGTAGATTATCATCGTTTGCAAATTTTAATCATGTGACACTTATGTAACATTTTATATGCCCCCCCCCCCTAAAAATGTAAATTATAAAAATATTTTCCATAACCAGATTAGATAAAAAAAAATTATTTTCATGCGATCAAAATTATAGGAGATATCATTCATTACATTTTATGACGGATCATTGGGGACTGTTTTAGCCGTTTCTTTGAATCGGGTAAAAGTAGTTTAAATCCAATAACTTTGACAGTTTTTTCACGGCCAATTTTGCAGATTTGAGAACTGGCAATTTGCTAATTGGAACACTTTCTTTGAAGAGGGCCAGTATAAAATGTTAAATGTTGTACTTTTTTGCTAAAACTAGTCTGTGGCCAAAACTGTTGTAGTCGGAAAGTCTATTTTATTTGAAGCTTTCTTTTTAAATGGAACTATGTATCTACGACCAATCGTTCAAGATATATTTAGTCGTACAATCTTTTTGAAACACGCCGTGTATTGTATACGTAAAGCCAAAGTATCGTGATGATGTCTAAAATCCATGATCGATACCATAAGTGTGCAAAGATTCAGTCTTCTAGAATGGCCACCGGGGGAAGGCTTCTGGACGATTCACCGACACTTCGGGAGAATCGGGAAATACTTTTCGAACCACTCCCACTTTCTTCACCCAGGGGTTGGAATGGAAAATTCGATTCCCTTAGGTTCTGTCCCATTGTCTATTCTATAAATATGCATTTATTCAGATTTCTAGAACACAGAGGCGGGGGTTCTGGGGGTCTGTAAAAACAAAAATCTATTAGAAAAATATAGATATATTTATATACAGTAGAATACTGTCGATTCACCCTCCCCAAGAAAACGCCCTCCCATTAAATCTGTATTTGAAATTCTGAAAAATTCCGTAAAACAGACCCCCCTCCCAAACATTGATAAAAAAATTGTAGTCGAATAACATAAATTTATTGATAAAAACATTGTAATTTTATTTTAAAATCATTCATACATTTCTTTTAGCAGAAAGTTAAAGTATGTTTTCAACCCTACATACTGTGAGATTTTCCGTCGCATCTGAGGGGGAGGATTGACAGAATTCTATTTGTTTCTTTTTACCGAAAATTCCCAGTAATCGCCCCCCCCCCCCCCATACAATTTTTGAGATTTTCTATCGTATTTGAGGGGACGAATCAACGAAATTCAATTGTAAATTCGGAACAGTTTCTGTTCCTTTTTGAAATATTTTGTTCCAACTTGATACAGCTTATGAAATTACAGCTTGGTACAACTTATGCCGATATAAAATTTCATAAAGATTATGTGAGCTTAAGTTGCAGTAGACTGCAATGGTAAAGTTCATACAGAACCCGTCTAAAAGGGACATGGCGCTGTCATTGCAAATAATAGCAACCGGTCCTGATATTCTACAGCAGCACGTAGTTATCGTCAATGGGTGAGGGATCCTAGCTTTGGGAACGTTCCCAATCAATTAAGGGGCTTCATCAGTCACAAGTTTCAATCTTCACCTTCCATGTTAATGTATGGCCGTTTTAGTGCTAGTGCTAGATAGCATAGCTCCTCCAAAAATCAACCTATTTCAATTTTGTTTTCAGGATCTCAAAGTTATAGAAATTGAAGTTTGCTTTATAATTTTACTTTTTGTTAAAATTATTGTTAAGTATTTTTAACAATTTATTGAAGTTGAGAGTCACTAAGAAAAGTCAAAACTAAAAGTTTAATCGTCTTTTATCAATTTGCATTTCATAATACTCGAATTTGAAAAAAGCAGTGCACATGAATAGAATTTTAGCTTTCGATAGATGCCTAAATTTTTGCGCTATCATAAATAGATTTCCAGCAACTTTTAATTGAAGCAAATATGGATCTGAAAAAAATTGTATTTTGCTTTCCCCCTCTTTCTTATTTCCTTCAGGGGTTGACAGGATTCCCGTGGGGAGACGTTGTTTATGGGCGTTTATTCGAAGGCGGCGGGATTTCTTCTTGTCAGGAGGAGGATAAGGGGCAGAACTAATCCCTCCGGTCATGAAAGGAAGAAGGGTAGAGGGTGAAAATTGTTCTCAAGTTACGTGGAAAGGCATTTTGAGTTGGGAGTGGAAAACGGTTTAGATACTGGACCTTTTTATTTCAGTATGCTTACTCGATATAGAGCGTCTCTTTCTTCATTCTCGAGTTAGCTAGTTTTGCCAATCACTATTTAATAATATTATGCTGTAATTTCAATTTTTACTTTACCGTTGGATATATAAGTATATCATATACTTAATTTTCTTTTTCTATTTTTCTCTTGTAAATATTTAAAATTTATAATTATATTTTTGTTGTAATTATTTTGTCATTATATCGTCTAAATAATTATACTTCTATGGAACATTAGGTGACATTTTCGTCAAATTAGCGACATTTTAAAAAATCGCCAAATTTATCGCCAAGTGATACTGTAGAACTGATAGTCCCATTTTGCGACAAATTGACGAAACATCATCACAATACTATTCCCTAACAAAACACAATTAATTTCATTTATTAAGCGCGATTTTATCAATTCCATAGTATCTTTACGGATTTACAAACATGTTTATCAATTTGGTGATATTAAAAAAATTCGCTAAATGTGTTACTAAGTAGGATGGATGGACTGACCGACAGATGCTACCGAAACATCATTTTAGCACTCTCTTCTAAAAAAACGAATTTAATTTCATTGATTTGCGTCATTTGTATCAATTTGGAGACATTTCCGCTAATTTGGTAAAGTTTAAGAAAAGTAACCAAGTTATTTAGAGATATTCCGGTAAATTCGTAGCTCTGAATTTGCAAATCTGAAGAATAAAATATCCTGATCCCGTTTGTATATAATAAATGAAAACACTAAAATTGTTTTAGAAGATACACCCGTGGTAGGGGAAGGAGGGTACGGTCCCTGTGGATGCCTCCTCCACTGGGTTCCGGTCTAAATTGGGTGGCACTTCCCGGACGTCCAAACAGTTACCTTACACCTTTCTGGTAGGTCGGACGGTCTGGGTCTCAACAACAGCAACAACAACCCGTTCTACTCTTTTTCTGCTTCAACAATCGGCTAAATGAATTTATTGGGTAAACACAATATATGAGTTTATTAGCTAAACACAATATATAAACTTGAAAACTCTTTGCCAAAATAAATGAAAGTGATGTACGCACTCCGCAATTTATATAATTAAAAGAACAATCAATCTGTTCATTTATAAAATATATTTTTACATCCATTTATTTATTATTCAAACAGAAAAAAAATCTGATGTGGGCTACACATGACTTTCCTTATATAATGCAATGAGTTTACTACTTGTACAGTTAAAAAAATCTGATGTGGGCAACACATGACTTTCCTTATACAATGTAATGAATTTACTACTTTTACAGTAAAAAAATAGGTTTTTCTTATAGTAGATACTAATATTTTTTCCAAGATATTGAATTTCCAACAATTAGTCGTCATTTTCATTGATTTAGCGTCATTTTTATCCACTTGGCGAGATTTTTGTTAATTTGGCAACATTTCAAAAAGTCGCCAAGTTGGCGACATTCCGCCAAATTCGTCGCCAAAATCTCGCCAAGCATTATGGATGAAGAGATAAATTATTCTTACAGCAGATAAATGACTATTGGCGTTCAAATACAAAAGTATTACTCAAAGTATCTTTTTCCATGAATGGAACGAGCTAGATCCACGAGAATGATGTCACCCAATTTATCGTATGGTATTACATATGAAAAGTGAACATGTTTCTCAATAGGAAATATTTTTTTTTATTTTACATGACTTTTTGATAATTCTTTTGAAAAATGTGCAATATCTCGAGAACGGTTTCTGTTAGCGTTCTAAAATTTAAGCCAATCGTTTTCTAATGAAAAATTACATAAGAAATGTCTATTTGCGTAACTTTATTAGTGGTTTTGATTTTTTGACGATTTTTTCAAAATTTTATTTGAAAATTTAGAGGGGTTCTGAACATTCGATTGCGTATAAAAACAATTGGCTTCCAGTGTTTACGGATTGTGATTTTTGTACCAAATTTGGTTCGAATCGGTCCATTCGTTCGTCAGTTATCGTCTCCACAGTCTCACTGACACACACACAGACATCACTTCAAAAATGTTTCATTCGTGATCAGGGATGCTTGAAACGTGCTCTCCCGTCGAAAACTCGAATTCGAATTTTCGACCCCGTCACAATACTTTCCTTATACATTATGTATATAAGGAAAGTAAAAATGGTATTCTTATAGTAGATACTTATATTCTTTCCAAGATATTGAATTTTCGTCAATTAGTCGTCATTTTCATTAAGTTAACGTCATTTTTATCAATTTGGCGAGATTTTTGTTAATTTGGCAACAATTAAAAATGTTGCCAAGTTGGCGAAATTCCGCCAAAATCGTCGCCAAAATCTCGCCAAGCGTTATGGACGGAGAAATAAGTTATTCTTACAGCAGATAAATGACTATTGGCGTTCAAATACAAAAATATTACTCAAAGTATATTTTTCATGAATGGAACGAGTTAGATCCACGAGAATAATGTCATCCAATTTATCGCATGGTATTACATATGAAAAGTGAACATGTTTATCAATAGGAAATATATTTTTTTTTCTTTTGTATAACTTTTTGATAATTTTTTTGAAAAATGCGCAATATCTCGAGAACGGTTCATGTTAGCGTTCTAAAATTTATGTCAATCGTTTTCTAATGAAAAATCACATAAGAAATGTCTATTTGCGTAACTTTATTAGCGGTTTTGATTTTTTGACGATTTTTTCAAAATTTCACTCGAAAATTTATGTGTGTTCTGAACATTCGATTGCGTATAAAAACAATAGGCTTCCAGTGTTTACGGATTGTGATTTTTGTACCAAATTTCGTTCGAATCGGTCCATTCGTTCGTCGGTTATCGTCTCCACAGACCCACACACACACACACACACACACACACACACAGACATCACTTCAAAAACGTTTGATTCGTGATCAGGGATGCTTGAAACGTGTTCTCCCGTCGAAAACTCGAATTCGAATTTTCGACCCCGTCACAATACTTTCCTTATACATTATGTATATAAGGAAAGTAATAATAATAAATATTAACAACACACTTAATTTCATTCCGTTGCCGAGCAACATGGTATCAGATAGAATCTTCGTCATAAAATACACAATTAAATAACCATTTTGATTTCTTTATGCTTTTCATTGTTCAGTAAAAGCTTGTTTAAAATAATGGTCTAAAACTTTGTCACGTCGAAGTACATGGCTCTAGTCCTCAATATCATTCTCTTTCTATCATGACCAATTTTTCAAATTATAAAATTTTCAAGCGTAGAATAATATGGGGGAATTTATCATATTTGTACATCCATCCACAATTTAAATTCCTCTTGTTCGAAGTCTGCTATATTTTGAATCCTAGGACTAATGTCGAGTTTATTGCGTGAAATGGTCTAAAACTTTGTCGTTTACGTGAAAATTGAAACGTAAGAACATAAATTAGAGTTTATTTTAAAAGTAATATTAAATTACCAATTCTGTCAGATATTGGGATTAGAAAAATTTCTATTCCCGAAATCCCGATATTGTAAAAACATCCGAGATTGCAATCCCTAATTGCATAAATAGGAAGTTATTATTATTAGTAGTAGTAGTATTATTAATATTTATTATTATGCCTCTAGTCATGGTGATATAGAATGCTATTCTATTTCATGTTCAAAATGGATTACAAACTGTAAAATATTTGTAATAAAAAATAATTATTTCCTCTGTAGTTTTTTAAAACAAAGATTTTACTATCACGCAAAATAATCAACGATGGTTCTTATTCAATATTACACCACCTTGCTGACTGCATTTTTCACTTTCCTGTGGCCTATAGCCTTGTGTGTTGGTCTCATTATCGGAGGTGATGGGTGGAGACACGTGCTCAAAGTGATATAGTACTCTGGGGACACATACAATGGTAAGGGGAAGATCTCCAGGCACGGGAATTTGACACTAATAACTTTCTGTCACAGCAAGGTAGCTCCTGGAAGCTGCCGGTCCTGCTGTGGGGGAAAGCAAACTAGTTGGTCCGATCTCAGACGGAAAGAAATCTGGATATTTTTTGTGTGATGAGGAGCCTTAAGCCCAAAAGTGTTTTTCTTAGACACGAAGACTTCCATAAAGGATTCTGAATTATAAAATGGTGCTGATTGGTCACATTATCAAACTATTAAGATAAAATTATGAATTTGTTATCTTTTACATTTCAAAGTTTACATAAAATGAAATAATTTTAGAGTTCATATAAAATTTTCTGTTACCTTTTTCGACTCCTAGTACCGCATGAGTCACGAGAAGGATAGCAAAAAGTACAATGCAAAATTTCAGCATTTTCTCATTTGATATAATCTGTAAGAAAATATTTTTACTCAGGTATGCAAAATATGAATGGATTGATACCAATAATTTTTTTATTCTCATTCCTTCCTCCTTAGGATTTTGTTTTCATATTTTGCATTTTTCGTTAAGCAATTCATGGATTACCAGAAAAGTCTCATGCAAAATTTTATTGGCAAACGCCTGTTTATTTTTGGTTGATGTGGTCGGTTTGTCTGTATATCCTTGAGAAGGCGGCTGTTTTTAACTCTGAATCCTATTTATACAGCCGTTTTAGCCATTACTACAGTATTAGACAGCGATTATGGCTTTGTACTTTCCTTATATACATAATGTATATAAGGAAAGTATTGCGACAGAGTCGAAAAATTCGAATTCGAGTTTTCGACGGGAGAGCACATTTCAAGCATCCTTGAACACGAATCAGACGTTTTTGAGGAGGTGTGTGTGTGTCGGTGAATCTGTGGAAACGATATCTCACGAAAGAATGAAGTGATTCGAATAAAATTTGGTACAAAAATCACAATCAGTGAATACTGGAAGCCTATTGTTTATAACTATTGAGAAATCTGTTCACTTTTCATATGTAATATTATGCGATAAATTTATAATCATCATTCTCGTAGATCTAGCTCGTTCCATTCACGAGAGAAGACACTTTGAGTAACAGCATTCTAATTTGGCGCCATTAGTTGTTTTTCTACTATAAGTTCTGCATCCACATTGCTTAGTGAAACTTTGGCGATGAATTTGGTGAAATATCGTCAATTTGACGAGTTTTTTAAATGTTGTCACATTGATAAGAATGACGCTAAATCAATGAAAATGACAACTAATAGATGAAAATTCAATATTTTGGAAATAATATAAGAATAACCTATTCCGTCTGTAACGCTTGGCGGAATTTTGGTGGTATGTCGCCAACTTTTCGTCTTTTTTTTTAATGTTGCCAAATTGACGAAACTGTTGCCAAATTGATATAAATGTTATCAAAGGGATAAAATGTAGCCAAATTGGCGCAAATGTTTCCAAATTGATAAAAATGTTATCATATTGATAAAAATGTTGCAAAATTGATAAAAGCGACGCCAAATGGGGTGCAATATTTTGCAAATTTTTAATTCCATCATATGATGGGAACATCATTTATTATACAAGAAATGCACTTCTAAATATCGCCAACTTGCCGATATTTAATCCCACATTGACGAAAATATTGTCACTTTATTATTAAATTTTTTAAATATATGGACTATGTTGCTTATTAAGAATGATATCATTATTCATAATTGTTAATTTAGAGTTGTGTTATTTGGGTACGAAATAGTTTTACACGTTGTCATCCAGAAAAGCGCCAAATATACAATTTAACGTTACAAACACTGTGACGTGGATTTTTGCATCACTTTTTCACAGTTAAAGAAGTAAATTCATTGCATTCTATAAGGAAAGTCATGTGCTGCCCACATCAAATTTTTAGACATTGTTGCAGTATTGGAGAGCTGCAACATAATTAAATCGATTTTAAATTTATATCATTCTCTCTCATAACTAAAATCAATTTAATTGAGAATTAAATTAAATAACATTATGAATGAAAAAGAATACACACACGCTCAAGTTGCTGTCTAAAATGAAAATAAAATTTTCTCGTTTGTAACAGTATAAATAGTTGAATAAATACAACTTCGAAACCAGCCGGTCGTCCAAATGGTTGCCCGAGGCTTCGGATGAGTCGGACGGTCTAGGTCTTCAACTTCGAAACCGGTATTTTCCCTATATTTGTTGCTTGTCAGATTCAGATTTGTGGTTGATGGTAAACCATTTTGTTTCTGAAACCGTTTAATACGTGCATTTGTATATGCTCTTATTTGTATTCTAATGAAGCTATTTTATTTATAAGTAATTTAACAAAATTAAAGTTGTTTTTCTTTTAATTTTGTTAGGTGCCACTAAATTTCGTTTTTTTATATATTCATAATTTATTTTAGCGTTTTGAGTTAAACTTTTACTATCTTCTGCTATTCATTTCACTTTTCTTCATTGGCTTTTGTATTTAACTAATAATTTCAGTAGATTAGTAGCTCTATCTTTTGGGGGCAAGTGAGCGTTATTCGTTTGACAACCCCCCACCCCTCAGTAGTTGCCTTACACCTTTCTGGTAGGTCGGACGGTCTGGGTCTCAACAACAACAATAACCCCCCACCCCTTTATTAGAGTGGTTACTCTGTTACATTTACCCTGACAAAGAATGTTCTTTTTGTCTTTGAAACTGGTGGATACCGGTTACCAAATGGTTTACCAAGTATCGAGCGGTTGATACTGTTAGTCACGTGTTTATGTTATCACTAACGAAGTAATTGCATTTTAAAATAAGTGAAATAAATTTTACTTAAGTAAAATAAAGTAATTTATGGTAATATGTGGTTGGAGAAGTAAGCAAAATATTTATTTTATTATCGTCATTTAAAATTTTAATTATTTCTTCAAATTACCCAGAAATGTAGAACTCATTTCAGACAGTGGCATACGAAAGTTTTGAGGCTTATAATAAAGCTTGAAATATAATACTCCTCACACTTGTTCTGATCGGTTTTACATCAATGGCACATAGCAAAGTTTTAGTGGTGCCAGTGCCGGTAAAATTTCGGTGCTGAAAATATGAAAATACAGTTAACAAGCGGAACCAGTCCACCAATGCTGGTCGCTGCCCTTGGAGCGTGATTCAGATTTTATTTTGCAACTTGATAAATGCTCTTAGCAATGACATTGATTGCCAAATTTGCCGGCGCAAACGATCATAGGATTTACTAGCTTCAACTCATAAAATATGAATTGTGATGGCATATTGATAACGAGGCTATTTATACTTTTCCTGCAGTACATGGTAATGTATAGGGAAAGTACTGGAATCCTGTCGAAAATCGCAACTCGAGTTTTCGACGAATCTACACGTTTTGGAACTTCTTGAACACGAAAACACTGTTTTTAGCTTGACGTCTGTGTGTGTGTGTGTGTGTCTGTGCAATGTATATATCCACTATAACTGAAAAACTAATTAACCAAATTTCACAAAAATTGGTGAATGAGTCACACGTGGGTTACCCTGGTGCTGATTAGATTTTGGTACGATTCGGGAAAAAAGAACGTCTATTTTTTTTAGAAATGTCCCGAAAAAGTTGGGAGTGTTTTTTTTTTAGAAATGTCCCGAAAAGTGGGGGAGGCATGCACAGGGACCGTACCCTCCTTCCCCTACCACCAACCTCTCGGAAGGACTTACGGACTCGCATGTTTAACGTGATCGTACTCCGCATGAACACGGCGGCAGTTGTGGCAGCGTGGAAATCCAGCGCTCAAACCACCGGGCTACCGCGCCCGAAATGTGCCAACAGCACGCGGTGTTCCCAGGTGGTCACCCACCCAAGTGCTAACCGCGCCCGATGCTGCTTGACATCGGTGATCTAACGAGAACCGGTGTTTTCAGCACGTAGGACCGTTGGCGCTGACGTCTGTGTGTGTGTCTGTGGGTTTGTGAGGCTGTATATCTGTGTGCGTGTCTGCTTGTGCAATGTATGTATCCACTCTAACTCAAAAGTTAATTAAATATCATAAGATTTCATAGGTAAGTTACATGTGTGTGACTCTGGTGCTTATTAGATTTTGATACAATTCGGGACAAAAAAACCTGCCTTTCTGTGCGAAATCAACAGCAAAAATCGCATGCATTCACTGTAACTGAAATGCTATTTGGCCAAATTTCACAAAATTTGGTAAATAAGTCACTTGTGAGTTACTTTGGTGCTGATTAGATTTTGGTATTATTCAGAAAAAAAGAATCTGCCTTTTTTTATGAAATGGCCCGCAAAAATCGACAATATCTAAGATGAAAGACTGCGTACTTTCAAATGTATATCAATTAAATGCTTGTTTTATACTTATATTTTGACTCTAAAAAGAATAAGACCAACTCCATTACACTTGGATTAACCGTCTTCTAGATATTTTAGTTTTTTTTGTGATTTTTCGTACACTACCTTTCAAAATATGTCCAGGTAATAAATAAAAACGAAAATTAAATTAAATATGCAAATTCAGTATTATATCCAGTATTATATTGTGCAATAAAATTCAATTTAATGAATTAATAAAGAAATAAAGAAGATTAATTTAAGTTTGTAGGGAAAGTCATGTGCTAATCACATTTGTTTAACTGTTTTCTTTTTATCGGATGAACTGATGTACTAAAAATTAGAGAAATAAAGTGAGAATTATTATTCAAAGTTCCCATGAAAGGCCTTAAGCATCAAAATAACTTTGTAGGGAAATGTCGTTGTACATATTAGGTCTATCTATAATAAAGTGATTATGCCTTGGCAAATAAAAGGGATTGCAGTTCCCTTAGTGGAAAATTAAAGAATTTAGGAACACAAACTCGGCAACAAACGAGACCGATCAAAAAAAGCCAATTACAAAGTTGTAGAACATTATCAAATGAGTGGGAATCGACACAAGCGACTCATATATCGAAAGTAATAAATATCGGTCCGAAAAGTCGTATCATCAGGGCCTGTAACACGGTGAAACCTGCAATGATTGCCAAAATGCATCTCTGAGAGGGACTACACCAGTAAATTATGTGCTTGAAATACTTTAATATAATCAATGACTTAAAAGGGCTACTTTGATAAAATCAATGGCTAGGGATATGCATATTTTATAAGCTCGGGAAATATTTGCCCAGCAGCAGAAAGATCTTACCCTGTGCTGTTCAAACTTTTCTTCTCTTGGGAATTATACGGTATAGAATTGTAATTTGTATAAATACTACAGTTACCTGTACATTTTGATAAGGACGCATCTGTTAAAAAATCCAGGGACAATAAAAATGAGTCATAGTGACATGTAATAACTTTGGATATTCCAACAGGCGAAACACTTGGAACATGTCAACCATTTGCCATTTTCTGGAGAACTTTTTTTTTAATCTTGTAAGTTTAAGATGATAGGTTATAGTAGTTACAACCAATAGTGAAGTACTTTGATTGTGTCAACCGATACATGTGCGCTACTACAATTTTATAAAGATGGACAAAAGACAGACTTTTATAACCGATGCAATTTTTAAAATGTTATATTCATTAAATATACCATTTATTTTAATTCCGTGTCTATCAAACATATGCTATAGTAACAGAAACCGACTATTAGGGCTTATGCTTGGAATTCCGTTCTCGGTGTGCAGCATTCACAGATTTGCTCTTTTTAGAGCTCTTCAGTATGGAGTGACCGATAACTGCACTTGCAGCAATGAAATATGCTACGTGCTGCAATTTTGGTAGTGTGTGCTGATCGACCAAGTTATCCAACAATTCGCCGATTTCACATTTTTAAAATATTGAGTTGACAAAGGGAAGTACCTCAGTTACGAAATAAAATCTGATGTGGGCAGCACATGATTTCCCTGCAGACTTGCATCCACGTTCTCTTTATTTTAATTAAATTTAATTCACTTTTAATTCAATTTTCGTTTTCATTTGGCAACTGGACTTATTTTCAAAGGTGGCGTAGAGGCAATACGAAAAAAATTAATATCTCGAGCACGGCTAGTTTTAGCGTAACGGGGTTGGTCGTATTCTTTCCTTCGTTACAAATTACGTATAAAACAAGTATTTATTGGATATATTTGAGCATACGTAGTTTTCCTTTTTAGATTTTGACGATTTTTGAGGACCATATTGAAAAAAAAGGCAGGTTATTTTTTTCCGAATCGTACCAAAATCTAATCAGCACCAGGGTAACCCACAAGCAACTTATCTACCGAATTTTGTGACATTCGGTCCATTAGTTTTTCTGCTAGGGTGGATACAGGCAACTTTTGCGGGCCATTTCGCAAAAAAAGCCGGGTTTGTTTATCATCCCCAATCGTACTAAAAACTAATCAGCACCAGAGTCACACCCAAGTGACTTACCTACCAAATTTTATGAAATTCGTCCATTAGTTTTTGAGTTAGAGTGGATGCATACATTGCACAGACAGACACACACACAGACAGACACACATACAGACAGACACACACACAGACGTCACGCTAAAAATAGTTTTTTCGTATTCTAGAGGTCTCGAAACGTGTAGATCCGTCGAAAACTCGAGTTGCGATTTTCGGCATGATTAAAATACTTTCCTATACATTACCATGTATTGCAGGGAAAGTTATAACAAGTGTAACAAAAATGTTTTCAGTATTAAGTTTATTGTAAAAAATCTGATGTGGACAGCACATGACTTCCCCCCTGCAGACTCATAATCACGTTCTCTTTTTTTTTCAATAATTCATTAAATTGAGTTTAATTACACAAAATAACACACATAATTATTTAAAATTACAAGGAATTTGAACTTTTAATTCAATTTTCATTCTCTTTTTGTAACTGGACTCATTTTCAAATGTGGCGTAGTTTTTATCGAAAAAACTAAAATATCTCGAAAACGGCTAGTTCCGGTGTAATAGGGTTGGTAGTAACCCACAAGTGACTTATCTACCAAATTTTGTAAAATTTGATAGAGTAGATTTTCAGCTAGACTGGATACAAATACAATTTTTGCGGGTCATTTTACAAAAAATGGCGTTTTTTTTTTTTATCCCGAATCGTACCCCAAAATAATCAGCACCAGGGTCACACACAAGTGACTTACTTACCTACCACGTTTTATGAAATTTGATCCACCAGTTTTTGAGTTAAAGTGGATACATACATTGGACAGACAGACACAGAACAGAGACAGACACACACACAGGCGCGGTAGTCCGGTGGCGGCCGCATTTGCCTGACGGTTTGCGCGCTGGATGTTCACGCTGCCACAATTGCCGCCGTGTTCAGGCGGAGTAAGATCACGTTAAACATGTGGGTCCGTAAGTCCTTCCGAGAGGTTGGTGGTAGGGGAAGGAGGATACGGCCGCTATGGATGCCTCCCCCACCGGGTTCCGGTCTAAATTGGGTGGCACTTCCCGGCCGTCCAATCAGTTACCTTACACCTATCTGGTAGGTCGGACGGTCTGGGTCTCAATAACAACAACACACGGACACACACACACAAACGTCACACTAAAATAGTTCTTTCGTGTCCCAAACCGCGTAGATCCGTCAAAAACTCGAGTTTCGATTTTCAGCATAATTCCAAGACTTTCCCTATACATTACCATGTATTTCAAGGACAGTAAAAATCTGATGTGAATAGCACATGACTTTCCCTGCAGATTCAAATTCATTTTGTAATTTTTTATTTCATTATACATTTAACTGTGTTTAATTGCAGAAAATAATATGGATAATTTTTTAATATTATATCCAATTTGTCTTTTTATTGCATCTTCATTTCTTTTGGCAACTTAATTCACTTTAAATTCTTCAAAGGCTTAAAATTACAAAAATGAACTACAATATATCGAGAACGATTTATCCTACAATCATGGAGTCAGGTTTATTAGCTTAGTTGTCAAATTTATCTATAGAACAAGTACTTAATTAATATATTTCAACAATTTTAGTCATTTATTTCAGAGTTTCACTATCTTGGCCATTTCGCAAAAAAAAAAGAGTCTATACATTTCCTAACCATACCAAAGTCAAATCAGCATCAGGATAGCAATCATGTTCATGGGATAAGTTTTAAGAAAATTCCGTTTAAAGAATCTTTATTCAATAGTATTTTAACTGCTGTGAAAATCGTCTTCATTTCCTCAAAATTAAAAATTTAAACATTTCGAGAATGGTTTATCTAGAGTAATGGGGTGGATCTTATTCATTTTGTCGTTAAAAATTACGTATAAAACAAGTATTTATTTGATACGTTTGAGCATATGTAGTATTTTAAGTTAGATTCAATATTTTAGATGTGCAGGACATTTCGCAAAGAAAAGGCAGAATCATTTTTTCCGAATCGTATCAAATTCCTAACCAATTTCACAGTATACAAGTGACTTATCTACCAAATTTTGTGTAATTCGGATAATTAGTTTGTCAGCTTGTGTGAATGTATACAATTTTTGCTGGCCATTTCGTAGAAAAAAAAAGGCAGGTTCATTTTCACCGATTCATACCAAAATCCAATAAGCACCAGGATACACTACAAGTAACTTATCTACCAAATTTTGTGACATTTGATCTATTACTTTTTCTGCTAGAGTGAATACATACAATTTTTGCTGGTCATTTCGCAAAAAAAGGCAGGTTCATTTATCTCGAATCGTAGCAAAATCTAATCAGCACCAGGGTCGATCACAAGTGATTTAGCTACCTAATTCTATGAAATTTGGTCCATGAGTTGAGTTAGAGTAGATACATGTAATTTTTGCGGGCCATTTCATAAGAGGCGGATTCCTTTATCCCGAATTGTACCAGAAACTAATCAGAACTGGGGTCACACACAAATGACTTACCTACCGAATTCTATGAAATTTGGTCCATTAGCTTTTGAGTTAGAGTGGATACATACATTGCACAGACAGACACAGAGACAGACGTCACGCTAAAAATAGTTTTTTTGTATTCTAGAGGTCCCAAAACGTCGAAAACTCGAGCTTGGATTTTCGGCATGATTCCAATACTTTCCCTATACATTACCATGTATTACAGGGAAAGTATTACTGTATTTCTTTCGATTGCGGCTTGAAAAATCTGCATTGTCAATTATTGAGTGCAAGGTAACTGAGCAGATGGAGTCAGCGCCGTATGTTGAGCTAATGACGTTCTAGGCCAACTTAACCTTACTTCAAGACTATGTTTCTTTCATGTATTCAGGGGGCAGCGAAGCCCCCTCTGAAATGATCATGTTTTCCCCCGGGAACCATTTCATGTTTCCAAGACAAATGTAATTATTGTGTATATATTGAATATTCTCTATTATTACATAAATATTGTCCATTGAATTACATGGAAATATTGCTACCACCCTTCTAAAGAATACACAGTCCATATATTAAAAGACTATAGTTCAAGAAATATTTTTGGTGCTGCCATCTTTTGTCGTATTTTAATTCAAACCGACTGTTTTTATATTTTAATGAACATTTTTTAATGTCTTTTCCTTCTAATACGGTATTAAATACAACAGATCATGTATAATAATGCCACAATCACGAAATGATAATTGAACTTGGACTTGAAGACAAGGTTGCAGTCCTCAGTGATGTACATTCAGGTCCCCTTATCAAATTTATAAAATGAGAAATTATTTTTCGTGATTGTGGCATTACTATATATAATCTGTTGCTGTATTTAATACTGTATTAGAACGAATAGACATTTGAAAATGTTCATTAAAAATAAAAATAGTCAGTATGAATAAAATTACGACAACAGATGGCAGCACCAAAAGTATTTTGGATTAAAATCAAAAATATATTCTATATTTTATTGAGTATGAAATTTAGTTTTAATATAATCTAAGCATTGCATTTTATTTTTCAGAAAATATTTCGTAACTGTTTGAGCAAAATTTCGACGAAAAATGTGTTCTGCGAAAGTTAACGAAACGTGGATAGGGCAGAAGATTTACTGACGCTCACTTTAAAATGAAAGTACGTGGAACGATCTAGTGTAATGAAAAATAGAAAAAGCATGAAATTAAAATATACATTTTAATTCATGTTCCCGGGTTGTATAAAATATAAATGCGAGTGAATAGTCGCGGGATAGCATAAAACTTTTTCAGGGCTGCATATGTCCAGAGTCACCCTTTGCCACCCCTGTTCACAGAATATTCTGTCCCAGAAAATTACTATTGAGATTTCAGATAACAGAAAATAGATGTCGCCACTAAATTGGAGAAGGCGACGTGTTTACTGGAATAAATGTTAGAAAGTTTCTTAGCAATTAAAATTTTTTGCTTGTTAGAATGAATATGTTTTCATATTTTAGGAAATATTTTTATCTTTTCTTAGTATAGCATATTCAGAAAATATTGCTTTTAAAAAATATCCAAATTCGATATTTTGAAGGACAGGGCAGTAGCCAGAAAGGAACGTGAACTTGAGTGAAATTCAAGGGAGGATCAACAGGGTTCACTAAAAGTAAAATTAATCAACAAAATTTATAAATCATAATTGTTACTATTATATATTTCAATTCATATAAATTCTTAACAAATAATGGCATATTTATACATTTGTAAGCGAAGAGCTGATTATTAATATCCATATAGCTACTATACATCAATATTAATATATAGTAATTACAATTTAATGCAACAATTAACTAGTTATCAAGCTTTTAATAATGTGAAAAAACATTCTGAAAGTTAATACAAGTTAATGTTTAACATTAACTCTTATCTACTTATCAGTTGATTTTGACTCTATAATGTATAACAGTGAACCCCACAATAATACAAAAGTATCTTAAATACTATTGTCATAAATTTTAAATATTTTTAAATTAAATATGTAAATAAATTGATCATTAGTATAATCACAAATTCAGCTAAATTAAAAAATCTTTAAAACGAAGTAATTTATAAAAAATCAGAGAAATTTTTTTATACAAAATTTGAATGACATTTTATATAAAAACTCATACCACTACTAAAAATTTAATATTTTTATCAGGATGGGAGTGGGACGGAGTCTACCTCTTGGGGGGGCTGAGCCCCCTCTGACCCCTGCCTGGCTATGACACTGTAGACGGATGATCACATTTGTTTTTGAAGGTGCAAATCCATTTGTTTTTGAAGGTGCATAGTTATTTAAAAAATGTTCTACAGAAAATTCCCCTAGAAAATTACTATTGACATTTCAGATAACAGAAACTAGATGTCGCCACTAAATTGGCGAAGTCGACATACTATCTGGAATAGTTGTCATAGCAATTATAATTTTTTGTTTGTTAGAATGAATATGTTTTCCTAGTTTAGGAAAACATATTCATTATTTAGACTAGTTTAGGAAACATTTTTATCTCTTCTTAGTATAGTATATTTAGCAAACATTGCTTTTAAAAAATATCCAAATTCAATATTTTGACAGATATTCACATTTTAATTCTATTTTCGTGTCTGAAACATTTTTCGAACAAATTGAAAGTAAATTTATTTTTTAAGGTGCATAGTTACTAAAAAAAATAGCAATGAAAAGAAAAAATGGTAAAAATTATTTGTTTCACTTCGAGTATCAGAGTATCGAGATATTAGGAAATAAATTTAGAATTAAAACTCCCATAGAAATAAGATACAGCAGACGATTTTTTTTCCAAATTTTGATTTCAAGAAAAGATAGTGTTGCTTAGTGACAGAAATAAAATAATTATATTTTATGAAAAAGTATTTGAGTCAAATGTGTGTTGCAATAATAAGGAATCCGATGTTAATTTAATTTTCCCCCACCTAAATAATAACTTCTTAAATAAATTAATTTGATAACTGAACTGTATTATATTTTTGACTGCGTTTCATAGATTTTATTTCAAAATATAGAGAGTTCCTCCGTTCATGGAACCGATACATTTTATTAGGGGTTCTTGGGGGCTATAAAGTAATTGTGTTTTGTTAGAGGTTCGTATAATAATTTATTTAGTTACAGGGTTGTATAATGATGTTAGTTAGTTGTCGTATAGTAATTATGTGTAGTTAGGCATCGTATAGTAATTATTAATTAGGGAGGTATAGTAATTATGTTTAATTAGGGAGTCGCGTAGTAATTATGTTTAAATAATGGATCGTGTAGTAGTTTTATTTATTAAGTGGAATGTGTAGTAATTATGTTTAGTTTAGTTAGGGGTCGTATAGTATTTGATAATATTGTTCAGTTGAGTTGTTTCGTTCTTTATGTATACGGATATTTTAGAAGTGCAAGAGCTGCAGGAGTGCACTTCAAGAGTGCAGTGCGGATATGAGGGAGTCCTGTACATAACCTTATATACATCCGTCATGTGGCAGATTCAACATCTAGTTTGTTTATGATTTTAAATCGTGTACATTTAACTATTGAAACATCCTACTTTCTGTGAGAGTTGCGATTACTACCTCGATTTGCAATATATATTATTTTCCAAATAATTTTCCCTTTAGCATCTTTTACCTGTGGCGTATTTATTTTATCTAAATGGGAATTACGTTTCTCTTATGGAACTTCCCAAAACGCCCTTTATCCTTTGGAAGAAACATTTTCGGTTTCATTCATTTTGCTTAAGGTTAAGGTAGAATAATTATTTCTTTTCCGCCATTCATTAACGAAAATCTAGGATGAAGGGATTAGTTTTGCATGTTCTGAGTCGTAATGGAACATTGATTATTCCAAGGAACTTGTATTTTTAGGGGGAAAAAAAATCGAAACACAACTTACAGATAACAGATAAACAGAAGTGACAAGGATACTTATTCACAATAGAATCGTATATTTTTGTGAGATTTCTGTATTAACGCATTGACACAATTCCCTCATATCTCTTTCTATATCAGTCTGGTCCAACTGGCAGCCCGCGATGCCAGATTTTCCGGCCCACAACAATAAAAATAAAGAAGAAAAAATGTGAACTTTGAAATGAACGACTGCGGCAACTGTATTGTTGCATAACTCTTCAAAACTGGAAGGAATCTTGAAAAATTAAAACTTCGTTAGTCAAAATCATAAAAAGATTGAATAGGGTAGCTACCGGTTTCAAAGACAAAAAGAGTCATCGTCGGCAAGATTATTTAGACAGAGCACCAGTACTAGCAATCACAAGAAAACATCTGTCTTGTATCAGTATGTGTTGTTGTTGTTGAGACCCAGACCATCTGACCTACCAGAAAGGCGTAAGGTAACTGTTTGGACGGCCGGGAAGTGTATCAGTATGTGTGTAAATTTTTAAGCAAACGGTTTTATTTTAGATCAGTATGTCACCAAGAGCTAAAGTGGCCAATTAAAAAAAAAAAAAAAAAAGATTGAAATAACTTTTCGGCGTGGATTTCGCATGGACACTAATGCTACCATATTATGACTAAATTTTCGTTTTATTTTATTTGTGGCTCAACAGGTTGTTAGTAAATTTTTTTCGACGGCAGCTATTTTGATAGTTCTTAGTTAAGTCCAAAACGGATAGCATTGGATAACATTATTCTTTCGTTATATAAACTAGGACAGTGTTCTTCAACCTGTGTTCCGCGGAACCCTAGGGTTCCACTCAAACGCTTTAGGGGTTCCGCGAGTCGATACTACAATTCGTTGTTTTTCTTTGTTTTCAATTTCATATGACATATATATGTATAATACAAATACTTTATATGAAATATTTATCTTCTTGTTTGAATTAATGCAAATTTATATCTTATATATAGTTTTTATAACAAAGACAGATACGCACCTTGTTCATAACATGTAATACGTAATATGACACATCCCCCCTAAAATAAAATCTGGGTGTGCTACTGAACGAAGGGTTCCATAAAAAAATATCTCTAAAAAAGGGTTCCGCGAGATGACAAAAGTTGAAGAACACTGAACTAGGAGATTGAAAAAAAAATTTAAAATGAAATATTTTTTAATTCGATTCATATACACCAATAATATTTTAAGAGTGTATACTATATAATAAATGATTTCGCTATATAGTAAGGTCCTTGAACACGCTCATCTTTCGAGAAAGCTGCACCGAATAAAGTCGCAGCATAATTGAAATTTACGGTATTGTCTGATCATCGTTTCCAGACAGGTTTGGTGAGTCATGGGTGAAACTTGTTTTGCGTCCTGGCATAATGTACTGTGTAGGGTTGCTTAAGAATTTCCCAGTGATGCTTTTTTACCTTGAATAATTCGAAGGATAATAGAGTTTTTCACTTCGTTGAGGCATATTTCATCTAGCGGTAAAAAAAAGAAAATGCATTGCAGAACAGTTCTGACCCACCAATTTTTTCCAACCGGACCGGTAAGTGTCATAAAATGGAAAGTACGCGCAATACTGTCAAAGTAAGAACTGGATCCTATGTAAGATTACCTTACAAGGAAGGTCTTATTACCCTGCACTGTAAGATTGAATTCGATTTGAAAAAAATATAGTTGATTCTGCACATGTATAAAATATGAGATCAGACAAATTTAGCTGCTAAAACCCTATAGATAATCTGAAAAAAATAATAAATATCGAGATTCTGGCGGAATTTGGCGATCTTTTTCTTTCAGTGATTGTAATGCTTTTTCGAAATAGCTTTCTTAACATTGTGTTTACATTTGCAATCCTTTCTGAATTTAAGTCTAAATAAAATAGTTTATTGTTTTTTGAGGTAAGTGAATAATATATGTAAGTTACGTATACTTCTTCAAGTATTTAGTTAATTTTTTGTCGGCACAAGGTTCACTATTATTTTAAGTATATTTTTCAAGCTGCAAATAAATACTTATTTTAAGTTGTAGTCAAATTGACTTTCAAGCACTTGCTTTACTATTCGAAAAATTAAGACGTTATTTTATAATTTTAGGTTTTTATCCCAAATTATGATTCTAGTTGTGGGTGTAAACATTTACAATGTCATAAACACAAAATCCGTCTATAAGGGGTGCTCCTAAAATTCGTAAAGCACTCCCATAGCAGATATCAGCATCCATGGAACGATTTCGCGCTTATTATACGCGTCACTAGTTTCCGTAGGGTTCGCACTGGAAAACGAACTCCAGAACTGTAAACAATCTAATACGATGGTCAACTACCAAGGTATCTGATATGCCTTTGGCTTTGAGGACAATGGTTAAGATGGTTCTAATTTCTTTATTATTATACTACTGAAACGATTGCTTGTCGCACTTGAACAGAAAACAGAAGTTATTATCACTGAGCTCAGTCTGCATCAATGTCTATAGATTCCCGTACCAGTAGATAAAATCGTTGTGGCGCTAAATATGACAGTTTCTCTAACAGAGAATTATGTTATTAAGATCTTTATTTTCTATTAACGTATACGTTTCAATGCAAATGATAGAAAATTCACATGGTTTAAATCTTAAATGATTTTCTATATCTAAAATTCCGTAGTGATCTCCATTTGCTCTTTGGTTATTAGGCCTAAAATGTTTGAATTTGAGACTTTGACTGATAGGTACATTTTAAGGCACCTGGAAGCTTGAACCAGTTTCGAACATTTTTAGAGAGATGTCTATGTGTGTGTGTGTGTGTGCATGTTTATAAGGTGTGGATGCGATATCTCCAGCAAAAGTTCATGCACTTCTGTATGAAATTTATGTCCAGAGACAATCAAAACACACACGCACACACACAAAAAAAAGACGAATTTGCATGGTTTGAACACGAATCATTCTAGTTTTGAGATGTTCACTATATTTATTTCATTTAAGATTTTTACCATACTATATTTTTATATGGAGAAGCAACAGATCCCTGAACAATGGTGGTAGTCCCTGAACAATGGTGATAAATGGCACGTCTTTAATTGGCCTATGTTGGATCAAATATCCTATTCTGTAAATATTTAGCAAATAAGACCAGGTAGCATTTATCTTCAGGTTTTCCAGTAAAGATAATTTTATATAGAGATAACAGAAATTCTTATATATCTTTTTGGGGGAATATTAATTGAATATTATCATAGAATCTATTGTAGGACAATATAATTTATAACAGTGATAGGATTTGCACATATTTTAAATAACGAACAACTTCGAGTATATCTGCTGGTTGTACATATTACCCAAATTCATCAAAATATTTATAATTTATTGTTCTTACCAAGCTGTTGCCCATTGGAAATAAAAATGTTGAAGAAATTTTTAAATTTTTTTTAAATGATAACTTGGAAACGGAAGTTGTTAGAAAAATGATACTTTTTCCATTCTAATTCTGTCCCCTTTCAAAACACAATAGATTTTATTGAATGGTGTAATATTTTATCAATTTGGCGACCTTTTTATCAATTTGTCGACATTTTTATCGCTTTGGTGATATTTTTATCGATTTGGCACATTTTGAAAAATTTGGCGACATTTAAAACAAGTCGCCAAATTTTCAGCCAAATGTGACGGTTAGACAGAGACACAAACGCTACCAAAACATCATTACAATACTATCCCTTTTCAAAAAATAATTAATTTATTGATTTAGCGTCGCTTTTATCAATTTGACGACATTTTAATCAATTTCGTCAATTTCGCAACATTAAAAAGTCGCCAAGTTGGCGACATGTAAAAATCTGCCAAAAAGTCTAACAAATATGTCGTAAAAATTTTCGCCAAGCGCTACAGAGTTAGAAGTGCGGACAAAGTGTCGGAGAAATGGGTTCAAATATTAAAATATTTTAATAATCAATTCATCAATTTAGGGTCATTTTCGTTAACTAAGGGTCATTTTTGCAATTTTAACCATATTTTCTTCAATCTGGGGCGAAATATCGCCAAATGGGCGATATTTTGGTAAATCAGTCGTCAAGTTTGCTTAAATTTATCGCCAGACGTTACAAACAAACGGAGACAAGAACATTTTTCATATATATAAATGACTGCTGACGAATTGTTAGACGCCAAATTATAAAACTATTACAAAAGATAGAACGAACAAGATCCGCAGCAAAGATATTTACAAGTTTATGGCATAATATTACATATGAAAAGATAATATATTTTACAATATTTATTTTGTATATAATATATTTTACAATATTTATATTTTACATAATATATTTTACAATATTTTTCATAATATATTTTACATATATTTTACATATTGATAATATATTTTACATATTGATAATATATTTTACCATTTTTATATTTTGTAAACTTCTTTAAATATAATATATATATTGCATTGCATTAAACATCTGTAAATTCTGCAGGACTGTCTAAGTACCGATCGTATTCAGATTGTAAAATAATGCTGTGTCGGATTTATAAATAAAACATTTTAAACAAATTTAATTATTATAAACTTCTAACATAAATTAAGAACATTTAAAAGTAACTTATAACAATGATGGATTGGCAAATTTTTAATTGTAATCCATAATTCTCAAATATTCGTGACATTTGTTCAAACATTATCTTAGAATTTAATTTTCCTTCTAATTGATTCTTCTACAAAGCGACATGTATTGCCTAACCCTAAAGTTCCAAATTTTCTGATATGTTAAATTTTCGTTAATTTTCCAAACGTTGCCAAACTTTTGTCAAATTTTCCCCGAGGTCGCCGAATCATCATAAATTTGTCGCCAGGTGGTAGTCAACAGATAGCAAGTTAACAGATAGCAAATAATAGTCAAACAGATAGCAAGATAGAGAGAAGACCTTGCCTTATAGACTCGTAATATTCATTGCATTTGAATTTTTGGCAATAATCAATGCCATAATCAATGACGAAACATAATAAAATAATTTGAGGAGACGGAAAACCGGGGGCCAAAATTTGCAAATAAAGTTCCATGCTATATATTTTGGCTAAGTTACAAATAAAATAAAATATGTTCTAAACTTCCGAGAATCCGGTATGTTCAGAACTTCAGCGGCGCCGGATTATCATATGTCAAACTAAAATGGGGGTAAAAAATAAGAAATATTAATTAAAAAAATGGAGAATAAATGTGATATTTTTTGGTATTACACTGTACAGTACGTAGAACAACATGTAAATTAATTTAAGAATTATAAGGGAAACTTTAATGTATCTAAAAATCTGTATATAAAGGCATTTAATTTATTACAGTACCTCAGTGCAGCCGAATGAACACGAAAAATACCATCGACAGAATTTTTGGGCTTCCATGCAATAAATGCACCCCCCTATAACCTCCTATTTTACAAATTATTGTTACGGACGTGTAAAATGTCCTCACTGGAGTCTCTTTTGAAAACCAGACGAAGGAAACACCCATACAAGCACCCTTTCCTATGACGTAATTCTAGGGTTTTCATATGCTGAAGTTCGAAGGGAGTTGCCAGATTTGGCAATTTACCGCCAATTTGGCGGCATTTGGCTACTTTTTCACGGTTCGAGAAACACTTCAAAATAACGAATAATATCTATGAATAATATATAAAGAATAAATGTATAGAAAAGTCTATGAAAATATCTATGACAAATATAGACATAAACAATATATAACGAATAAATGTATGGAAAAGTCTAGTGGTGTTTCATATCCAGATTTCTTTTCGATTATAAGTTAAAATTAATCTTTTATCTATTTCCCTTGTTCCTTTAGGCACAATTCCAGACACAGTATGAAATACTCAAAATATACTCTGAATTCCTTTGTTAATTCTGAATTAGAAAAATTTTCTTATAAATTCTAAAGCTGCGACTAAAATAAATCTCTCCCTTTTTTTTCAAACCAAAATTACGCTCAAAGCTTCGCATTATTTTAATCCTCCCTCATTTCGGAAATGCGAATTCTCCTGTGTTAATGAATACTGCCTCAAAGATAAAGGAGGACTTCAGTTAAACATCTTTCAAAACATTTCCCATTTGCCGGGGAACTGCAGCGCCATCTTTCTTTACTGGAAACTTATCTCAAGAAACTTGTGTTCCTGCCTCGGGAAATAATTAGGACTTGATCATAACGAGTTTTCGAAAATTTTACCGCGTCTATCAGTGTCTGCTTTCCTATTTTGCTAGAGATAAAACTGAACGACTTGTCAGAATCACTAACTGTATCTTCTAGAGAGCAATTAGGAAATATAAAAAACGACTTTCAAAATATTGAAAGTCGGTCTTGGGAATCCTGGATTCGTCACAATTAGTAGATAAATCACAAGATTTAGCTACTAAATCTACCACGAGGCAACCAAGATCTTGGGATTTATCTAGGTAGACTATCCAGTCTTAATGACAAAAACGTGGTGAAAAGGTAAGTACCTTTGTAAGGAGAGAGGACTGAGTAGTGTATGGGGGTGACTATGGGACAAAATGACTATGTCATTTTGTATCCATAGTCACCCCCATACACTACACTTTCCTCCATTTTTTAAAAACCAGGACAACCAAAAAAATGCATAAAATCATACAAAAATGCGTATTTTTAAAAAAATAAAAAATCAAGAGAGTTTTAGGACTCTAAAATTTAATACATTTTTGACTTATATTTAAGTCATATAAGACATTATAGAGACCAAATCTATCAAAATCTTTGAATATATGAAAGAAAATAATATCAAATATATTAGAGATGATTTTAAGATAAATGCGTGAAAACCTCCAAATGAATGGAAGTCCTCTGTTTTTTAAAGGGTGGGGTTGAGACCCCCCCATATATGTAATAGAAAATGTTTAACTAAATCTAAACATTTTTTATAAAATTAAAAAGAATTATAAAAATATGAGGACCATATTAAAAAATGAAATCAAAACATATGTTTAATAAGATGATAATTATAGTGGGGGGTGACGCCCCCCCACTGATTAAGCTTTCTCTAATTCATATTCGTATTTATCATCAATCATACAGTTTTTGGCAATAATCAATGCCATAATTAATGACGAAGCATAATAAAATAATTTGAGGAGACGGAAAACTGGGAGCTAAAATGTACAAATAAAGTTCCATGCTATATATTTTGGCTAAGTTATAAATAAAATAAAATATGCACTAAACTTCCGATAATCCGGTATGTTCAGAACTTCAGCGGTGCCGGATTATCGCATGTCAAACTAAAATGGGGGTAAAAAATAAGAAATATTAATTAAAAAAATGGACAATGTATGTGATATTTGTTGGTATTACACAGATTGAGTTACACTGTACAGTACGTCGAACAACATGTAATTAATTTAAAAATTATAAGGGTAACTTTAATGTATCCAAAAATCTGTATATAAAGGCATTTAATTTATTACAGTACCTCAGTGCAGTCGAATGAACCCGAAAAATACTATCAACAGAATTTTTGGGCTTCCATGCAATAAATGCACGCCCCTATAACCCCCTATTTTACAAATTATTGTGTAAAAATTACTGACGTGTAAAATGTCCTCACTGGAGTTTCTTTTGATAACCAGACGAAGGAAACACCCATACAAGCACCCTTTCCTATGACGTAATTCTAGGGTTTTCATATGCTGAAGTTCGAAGGGAGTTGCCAGATTTGGCGATTTACCGCCAATTTGGCGGCATATGGCTACTTTTTCACGGTTCGAGAAGCACTTCAAAATAACGAATAATATCTATGAAAAATATAGACATAACTAATATTTAAAGAATAAATATATGGAAAAGTCTAGTGGTGTTTCATATCCAGATTTTCTTTTAATTATAAGTTAAAATTAATCTTTTATCCATTTCTTTTGTTTCATTAGGCACAATTCCAGAGCAGTATAAAATACTCAAAATATTCCCCGAATTCATTTGTATTTTCTGAATTAGAAAATTTTTCTTATTTTAGTCGCAGCTTTAGAATTTATAAGTCTCTCTTTTCTTTTCAAACCAAATTTACGCTCAAAGCTTCGCATTATTTTAATCCTTCCTCATTTCGGAAATGCGAATTCTCTGTGTTAATGAATACTGCCTCCAAGATAAAGGAGGACTCCAGTTAAACATCTTTCAAAACATTTCCCATTTGCAGGGGAACTGCAGCGCCATCTTTCTTTACTGGAAACTTATCTCAAGAAACTTGTGTTCCTGCCTCGGGAAATAATTAGGACTTGATCATAACGAGTTTTCGAAAATTTTAACGCGTCTATCAGTGTGTGCTTTCCTATTTCGCTAGAGATAAAACTGAACGACTTGTCGGAATCACTAACTGTATCTTCTAGAGAGCAATTAGGTCAGTTAACTACAGAGATAGATGCTGTTAATTCGCAACATGACATGTATATAAAAACAAAAACGCATACATTTCTTTAGACTAAAATTGTTTTTGCAAATAAATCGTTAGATCAACGAAGTTAAGCAGCATCGGACGCTGTTAGTACTTAGGTGGGTGACCACCTGGGAACACCGCGTACTGTAGGCTCATTTCAGCCGACGTGGTTGCCGATCGGTCAAAGGCGAGCGTTTCCAGCGATTGATTGGGCGCCACGTTGTGGGACGTTGTGTTCCACGTAAGACATGGATGTTGTGTGTTGTGGGCGCAGTGTGTTCCGCCCCCCCCTCTGGTGCGCCTGGGGTAACGTAATAGGACGACTAAATGGTTCACGATTTCGGCAGTACATAGACCAAAAAGAGGCAGAGTCTAGTACCTGGCCATTGGGAAAAAAAAAGGTTTATATGGTTATGAGTCAATATGGCTATTAGTCTGAAACGCGTATCTATTCAAAAGCTTTTTAAAATCGTATCCTTTAGTATACAATCTACTGAACGTTGTCAATTCATCCGATTGATAACTGTTGCCATATTTTTTAAAATATTCGAATTATTTTAGAACAACTTGTAAACGCAATCTCAATATAGGAAAGTAGTTGTATTTTCATTGTAACTAGCTTTGATACACGCAACTAGCGGCCATTTTCTTAGCAATCACTTTTTTTAAACATATGAATACGCGTTTGCATTAATAATTTCAGAACAGTATTAAATGTTTTTACACGCGATATCTATATGCTGTTCTAAGGAAACGACGTATTTCGAACGAATCAAACAAATTTTAGATGATAAAATTGATGTTTTTAAATAAATGCGTCTAATTTCATTTCAAGTAAGAGATACGATAAATTGGAAAAGAAACATATTGCTCATACATTTGGCGAATTGGATTTACCAGAATAATCGTTTTTCAAAAATCGCTATTCTCAAATTTCACTGTCTGACTACAAAAACACAAGTCAAGATCAAACTTGGCGACAAAGAAAAGATGAGCGCAAATCCTCAAGACCTCAGTCAGTGGCCGAATACAAAAAGAATCCTATATTTCACAGACATTTTTTTTCCCTAAGAAAAGAAGACATTTAACACTTCAGACGAGATCAAACGTATCCTTGAAACCGTGGGTATCCATTTCAATCTTTTGATACAGCTTAAAAAAATGTCAAAGAATAATATTTATTTAGACATAATTTATTTGAATTTGTATGGCAAATATAGTTCATAATAAATGATAATGTACATTGCCTTAAAAATTCAGATTCTGACTAATTCAGAAAAATATTTTTGATTATGTGAAATTACGTTCAAAATATTTATTTTATATATTTTAACATTATATTAAATTAAAGGAAATTATTTGTCTGAAAGAGATAAACTTGATTATCCTCGCAATCTTATTGCAAGAAACTGCTTGGCATTCTATCAAAAATGGCCTTCTGTCAAAATATGATATACGTATTAAGGCGCTCAGAACGTACAATTTAGTTACATTCATGTGAAAATGTTTTTTGAATAGAATCTTAAATGGGATCCCGAGTTTGGAAAAAGCGTTAATTCTGTTATTTGATTATTGATTGAAATTTTATATAGCTAGAAGTTTTTTCCTCCAACAAAATGCAACGCAAATATTTTAAATGTGAAAAAATATCGCTTGATAAAATTTGTTTTACTACAGCTTTAAAAATGCATTAAACTTTTAAAGGCAAAATACCTTTGAAATTACTTGAGCTATATAAAATTTTAATCGATGTTCCTTTCATTAAATGAAACACGAAATTTTATGGGAATTGACATACATTTTAAGTCCTTTTTATTTTGTTTTCGAAATATAAAAAGAAAATGTTTCTGATATCGAAGAAAAAATTAAGACATAAATGTAAAATAATAACATTTTGCAGTCTTTAATATGTATAAAAGTTATACACACATAATTTTCCTGGGCCAACGGCCGTACCGTGATGAAAACACCGGTTCTCGTTAGATCACCGAAGTCAAGCAGCATCGGGCGCGGTTAGTACTTGGGTGGGTGACCACCTGGGAACATCGCGTGCTGTTGGCATTTTTCGGATACGGTAGCCCGGTAGTTTGCGCGCTGGATTTGTACGCTGCCACAACTGCCGCCGTGTTCATGCGGTGTACGATCACGTTAAACATATGGGTTCGTAAGTCCTTCCGAGAGGTTGGTGGTAGGGGAAGGAGGGTACGGTCCCTGTGGATGTCTCCCCCACTGGGTTCCGGTCTAAATTGGGTGGCACTTCCCGGCCGTCCAAACAGTTACCTTACACCTTTCTGGTAGGTCGGATGGTCTGGATCTCAACAACATCATACAATTTTCCAACATTCTAAAAAATAGAAGGGAATATTACTACTAATACCTAAAGTATCCGGAGTGTTTGGCCTTTGTGACAAATTGGGTTACCTTGGTTACACATTTGAATTGTCGAGTTTTGGATATTGCTCGAATTTTAGCTAAGAAGTTTCTAAGTTACGCCCATTTCAAGAAGTGGCTACAGACTATATATAAGCTGGTCTACGTGTAGTAAGAAAATGTCAACGTTATACGATAAAAATGAATTGTGAATTACGTCAGTGTTTTGAGAATATAATCATTTATTTTGTAATAGATTATATATATATATATACATACACACACATATACATACATACATACAGGGTGATCCAAATTCAGAAAGAGGTGTTAGACCTCTCTATAGGAAAAACTACTGGGCAAATCGCAATCAAATTTCGTACACATACCTTTCTGAGTATGCATTTCGATTTCAGAAGAGAAACAGTTCAAATTTTGGCCGCTATAGGTGCCGATAAAACCTCCGCAACTTGCATATTGCCTAACTATATCACAAATATCGGCAAAAAAGTGTTCCAAAGATTACAAATCGTGAGTGGACCACTACGTAAACATTTTAACTGTCACAATGACTTAAATGCAGGAGAAGCATTGCTATTTAGTTGTTAAAAGAGTATAACAAGTACCGCGCGATCCGGTAAGGTGAGCTTCATGACCCTTTGCCTATCGTGAATTTGTGAAAAAAAGGTGTGTGACTCTTTTACAAGCGGCGGTTGTACGATATATTCTGCAATATGCAAATTACGGAGACATCAGCGCAGATTTCAACTCTGGCGGTCGAAATGGGAACCCCTTTTTTCCTAAAAAATTGAAACATCATACTTTAGGAAAGTATGTGTACAATATATATATATATATATATATATATATATATATATACATACAGGGAGTCCCAAAAATGACAGACACATTTTTAAAAATGCATTAAAAGAAAACACAAGGCGGTAGAAATGTAGCGTTTGCTGCATTGTACTTGGGAAACCAGATAATTTTATTCCGCCAATTTTCAAAATTTGTTACAAAGGTCCCCAACAGATGACGCTGCTGAGTGGGAAAAACTAATAAACGGTATAACCATGTTGCAAAATCAACAATACGATGTTTTCAAAATAACCACCATTTGCAGCAACAACATGCGGCAGTCTGAGAACAAATTTCGCAGACACCTGTGCAAACATTTCAGCCGGAATGGTCAGGTCAAGAAATATCCGCTATTCCAACGAATAATGCAACAGCAACATGAAATTTTTGAGAAACATACGCTAGAAGAATGCTGAGCAAAATACAGAATGGATGTCTGACAGTATGCGTTTCCCTGCTGCTATCACACAACCGCAGCGCCATCTGTTGGCGACATTTGTAACAAATTTTGAAAATTGGTTGAATAATATTCTCTGGTTTTCCAAGTACAATGCAGCAAACTCTACATTTCCATCGCCTTCTGTATTTTTTTAATGCATTTTTCAAATGTGTCAGTTATTTTTGGGTGACCCTGTATATATGTATGTGTGTATGTCATAAAACGAAAATATACAAGTGTACTAAGTGTACCAAAAAAAGTAACTAAACATTAAAAGTCGACTATTAACCGGGAACTAGGGATCACAATCCCCCTAGGCCTTTTATGTATTCCCAGTTGGTCCTTTTTCCTCAACTTTCTGATAATTTTCTCGTAGCTTTTGCTTAGCTATATATATATATATATATATATATATATATATATATATATATAATAGCAAAAATGATTGTTGCTGATATTATATGAAAACCTTCTCTCTGTCTGTCCCACAGAATAACACTTTGCTGACCTGAGCAACGAAGTCGGCGACAAATAGTGCACGATATTTGCAATTTGACAATTTCGGAAAATTTTTACCTAATTGAGTATTATTCAATATTTTGGTTAATAAATTTCGTACCTTTCTTTTGTTGGAATTACAAAATTAATATTCTTGATTCAAAATATAGTTGCTTTAAAAAAAGCCACCTTTATCTAACATTTTCCCCCTTTTGTATTGTTAAAAAGTGAAAACCACTATACACCAACAAAACGTGTTATATATTGTCATCTAGCGGTGACAGCTTGAATAAGACGACGATTTAAAAGACTGTAGACGATGTGAATTTGCTATTTTGACAGCTATAAAAAATAACCCTAGATAAAAATTCCTGCTTCGCTCAGGGTTATTGTAAAATTAAATCTGATTTGATTTTGCATATAATAAGATGTAAACGAACATAAAAAAAATTCTTCATACATATCAATAAGAAATTTTTAATGAAAACATATAAAAATTTTACATTTATAGTGCTAATACAAATTATATAATCCACCGGCAATATTTGCCATGTTTGATAGGTGTCAACTAATAGTGATGGTTCTGTTGTGATCAAATGCTCTTAATAGAGTTTAATAGTTTAATTTCTGCCGAAATTATACAAGTATACAAAGTTTCTTTGAAAAATCAACAACTTCTTAATTATTAAGAACGAGATAGATTTAAAATGTTTACATCTCAACCTATGTATGTTGGCAGTTTAATTTGTGCCGAAATTATACACGTATACAAAATTTCTCAGAAAAGCCTCTGCTTTAATCCATTTCTCCCGACGATTGACTTCCTAGGGAAATTCAAAAATACTTATACAGTCTTTCCAGCCATTTGATGTATTAAAGTGCACTGCACAATAAATCATAGTAAAAGCTATATATTACAACTTAAAATGCAAGAAAATCAAAGTCAAAAAATTTGAAAACAAGATAAAAATTAAATAAATATAGTGAATCCTCCAAGGTAAAATACGTAGTCAAATAGCAAAACAACAACTTTGTTTTAGAAGATAACTAGCACCACCTACCGGTCATTTTGTGCTGGGATTGTTGCCTATTTTCGCGGAGTAAAGAATATATATTTTAGATAAAGGTGGCTATGCTTTAACTGTAAATCAATTGCGTTTTGTTAGAGGTTAGTATTGCGATTTTGTTCCGTTAGGACGTCATATAATAATGAAAATTATTGATAGGTAGAGGTGCATATTACGCCCGTGTCCGGGGATATTAGGAATGCAAGTTCTGCAGGCTAACGGATGGTAGATACTTTCCTGCCATTCGAACAGATACCTCACACCTTCGGGTAGCCGGCCGTCCAAATAGTTGCTCAAGTCCTTAGATGAGTCGGACGGTCTGGGTCTTCAACACTTTCGGGTAGGTCGGATAGTTTGGGTCAAAGAAGACGGAAGGTAGGGGATTTTTTAAGTAACATTATGCACTCTGTTATATAATGGTCATAGCAGCGAGCAACAAATATTATTCAAGATAAATGTTTTGCCCTCTCCTACTTGATTATGCTCCATCATCTTTAAGCATTTAAGCATTAAAAATTTTAAATCGAATATTCAAGCATAAATAATGAATCCCAATACATCCAAGGTCAGATGTTAAGAAAATGTGATGACAAATCTTTCTTCAAAATGAGTTTATTAGAGTTGTCTGCTAGCCCATGATTTAAACTATTTATCAACATTTATGTTTTGTTTAAAGAAAACTTATCAAAAAGTTGTTTCTTAGAACTACAGCAGAGTTATTGATGATGAATACTCAGCTTCTTCCTAATTACAGAGTTTAATATTATTGATATCCTTCCTATATCCAGTTTCAGTTCCCCTGATTACTCGGCGTAAGAACATTTATTAGACACCAAAGTGATGACATAATCACGAAGGGAAAGGTGAGCATTTTATCTCGCGATTGAACTTCATATAAATCTAAGTAAGAATCAGAGTAACGATTGGAAAAAAATTAATTCAAGATATTTTTTTTTATAGATTGTGTTTAGTATCTATTCTTGTCTGATTCTAAATGAATTACTCTAAAATGTGAAAACATATAAAGTCGCTCAAACTGCTGTCTAAAATATATATGAAATAAATATACTTCGTTAGTAGCTTAAAAGTATTAAACTAATTAGGAGGCGAAACCCCTTCCTTATTACAAAAAATCAATTGATGTAGTTTTGTGAAACCGTTTTTTTCTTTTATTTATTTTTAATTTTTTTAAATATTTTACAAGCTGTCATTTTTAGTATTTTGAGCGAATGTTTTAAATTTTTTTGAATGAAATTTGTTCATTTAGCTTTTGAAACAATCTGTTTCCTTTGTTTTATTATTTACAATATAATTTCGTGGTCTTGTAAAGAACCTTGCTGCCCCAACCGGGAATGGGAATCGAACCCATAAACCTTCGAACTGGTCAGCCGATGCTATACCGTTGAGCTGAGTCGAAATTGCAAGCTTTTTTTGTCAAACTGCAAGCTCTTTCAATCACTGATACGCAAATATTTTTAAATTATTTACAACAGAGCCTGCGGATTCGACCAGGTAATGAACTTCTAAGAAAATATTTTGTATAAAAATACCTTTATTATATCATAACTATATATAAAAATTTATATTTTGTTTAAAGCTGTTTTATATATTACTTTTGAGAGAATCTGTATTAAAAGAATGTCCAAAATGGAATTTGCAAAATGCTAGTACATGCACAATTGGAGTTTCCCATATCTCAAAGGTTCTCCAATATCACACAGTTGTATGCAGTAAAATCATGCAAGAAAGTGCACAGAGGTTTCTCTTTTTCTTCATTGAAGAACTGTAGAACTTATGTTGCTGGAAAAAATAGATATTTAATCTTAATGTGTCTTATATATGCAAGGCAGCAGGGGCAAAGTCAGACTTCATCCTTTGGGGTCTCGCGGTCCTCGGACCTTCTGAAGCTGCATTCTCTATTCTTTATCATGACTTGTTGGGCTTTTCGGTATGTGTTGGGTTCTATGGTTTATCCATTTTGCCCGAAGTGCAATTTGGCTCAGGCATCTCCTGCCCATGCCTTGACATGTATTGGATGCCAGAGGAGTCAGTTGTACACCAGTCCTGGAGCAGTTCTTCATCTTTTGAGGACTCACGGGTTCATGGACTCGATCTGATGTTGCTGTCGGTCAAGTGGGATAAGAAACAACAACAACATATATTCAATCTTATTAAGATATTCAATTTTAATGTTTTAACAATGCTGGGATGCCATTCACGGTGAAATGCCTATGAAAAAATTTGTATAATTTTCATAACATGTTAGAAAAAGGTTGAAAAGTTGACACATGTCATTAAAAAAAAAAGCATTTGAGCAGTAGTAATTCAAGAATTAATTCAAGACCCGAATTCCCTACCTGTATGTCAGTTGCAGTGTGAGCATTAAAACCGCTTGTATACGTGCCCACCATTTTTTCATTTTTTTTTGCCATCAACGGTCACGTACAATAAAATAACAATTAAATGCAAAACAAACTCCTAAAATAGCTGAATCTATTCTCAAAACACTTGCATATCTCCCAATTCAATTTGACTTTCATTACTGCAACTCTGTCCAATTGAATGATAACTGCCTCATATGCTCTCCATAGAAATTTTTAGATGGAGGGCGTATCTTCCAAACAAAAAGATACATTTAGAAATCTCCAGTACTTTCGGAAACTCGCTCAAAGTCGAAAAGTTGGCGATATTTCGCCAGAGTCAGACAACCATATCATCCTATAATATCAACGGTTTCTTAAAAATGTGCTTTCCTTTTGTTAAGAACCCCTGGTCAGGAAAAATTTTACGTATTTCTAACATTATTAATTGATTCATGATTGATTTACGATATAGATCATGATTCTTGACATCATTCACACAAAATTTAAACATTCTAATCGAATGTTGCTGATATATTAGTATTCTTACATCTCCAGTTTAATATGGCATGTAGCATTATTTTACATAAGCAGTTGAGTTTAAAGTTTTTGAATGAATTTTTTGAGCAGTTGTGAATGATTTTCTAATGAATCCCCAATGCAGATTCCAGGATATTTAACGTTCACGTAGGCATGAGGTGGCATTCAGAATATGTTACTACTCCTTATTTAATATTCTTTCAACTAATCAGGTAATAAAATACAGATGTCTTAGTATAACAGAATATTATTTACATAGAAATAACTATCTATCACCAAACTTTGTAACACAACGAAATAAGACATAACCTTTTTAGTTCTTCAAAATGGCTGCCAAAAAGATGTCCACCCATTAATTGAATGAAACCAATTAATTGAGTGAAACCAATTAATTGAATCGTTTATATTCCATTTAACACAACTCAACAAAAGTTGCTTCTTGGTACTGCAAAAGAGTTATTGATCATTATCCTTTAGCGTCATCTTAATTGCATAGTATATTATTATTGACATCTCTCTTCCGTTTCACAAATTTCATTTCAGACTCCTTGATTACTCTGCGTAAGAACATTTATTAGAGACCAAAGTGATGCCATAATCACCAAGGAAAAGACGGACATTTATCTCGCGATTAAATGCCACCTAAAGTCAGATATTGATCATTCAGACATGGCAACGGCTAACGAAACGTTTTTACGGCGTCATCGCTCAGTTGGAGAGTAGTTCACATGATATGAGCTAAAATGTATTGTGAGATACGTCAGTGGTTTGAGAAAAGTATCGGCTATTTTATGAAATTAGCTAAGCATTTAATTGTTAATTTATTGTATCTGACAGTCGTTTAGTGATTTTGTAAGATAGTAATTAATCTATTCGCTGTATATTATTTCTATTTACGCTTATTAGTCTTTTTAAATAAGTGTTAGTTATCCGGAAATTTGGACTCATTTCTGTATCCCGACAGTACACCCACAATTCCAGGGGATACATTGTAACGGGAAAAGTAATGTCGACATTTAAAAAACCTTTCGAAAAATTATGGGCTTCCAAACCTAAAGACGGATCTGGTTTGAGGATTTCTATTCTGTATCTTTAAGAAAAAAAATGCAGAACATCAGAACTCCAGAGTAACTTAGGTTGTATTGACTATTTGCCTAATCACAAATCGGTTATTCTCGAACTCGGTTAAAAGCACAGTTAAGGGTGTCACCGGAGATGTGACACTCCAACAGAGTAATGCTATATCCGATACATAATTTTAAAATGTTGGTACATAGAATACATTTTGCAAATAGCATTATTACTTCAGGCAGTAATTTATTTTAACATATCATTTTAAGAGAAATGCAGAATAATACAACAAGAAATCAAATGTTTGAAAAAAAATTTTTTTTTTCAAACATTTAGTAACTACAACACATGAAACAAGAAAGATCAATCATGCTTAAAGCATTGATTATGAAACACTTTCCAACTTCAATGCAATTTTATTTAAAAAAGTCGAAAACGCAATACATTCCTCGGTAATATGTTAAAACTTATCACAATACTACATTGATTTATTATATTTGAAAACTTAAACCTTCATTGAAAAAAATGAACTTCATTCAAATGACGGCATTGAAATATAAATTGCCTGGTTTAAATATATCTAAAATGCAATACATTCCACGGTAATATTTTTAAAACTATCATAATACTACGATAATTTATTATATTTGAAAACTTCATCGAAAACAACTGAAATAAATTCAAATGACGTCATAGAAAAAATAACACGCCTGGATCTCTCTATAAAAGCAGGATTTCATTCATCCCAATACTATAATAATTTATTTTATTTAAAAATTAAGACCATGGAGCTACAATTCATAAACTCTATTCTTAAAACCTCATCGAAAAAAATCGTCCTTCTGTTTATAAAATCAATTAATATTTCATTCATATCAGCCATGCAGACTCCATGCACTGAATTATTTTGTGTTAAAGAAATACAGTAATTCTAATACAACTCATTCTACATATTTTGCTGTTTACATTTTACATAGGTGAAAAATAGGCTTAGTTGTAGAAATAATCAAATTTGAATGAGAATTTAAACTCAAATATATTGTCATTGTGTTGTTTTAGTATGTAGATGCACAGAATTTAAGCAAAAATAAAGTAGTTTTAGGACGGATACAACACTCAATATGAATTAAAAAGAACTTTAAAAAATCACGATTTTGAAACAAGATGGATGCCATATATCATTTTGAAGTGGGTCATGTGATCGTTTCATATCATGGTCACGTGATCGTTTCATATAAGATGTGTAATTATTATTTTAATTTTTATTTAAAAAACTACTGAATATATTTCGCTGAATTTTTTTTTATATATTTTATGAAACAATTTGACTTTTACCTAAAATTTTCAAAGCAATTTGTGAATTTTAAATTCGCTTAAAAAATGTTTGAAAAATTAGGTCCCATAGGGCTCAATGTATTTCATTTTTTCAACCCGGGTTCAATCCAAAACTAATTGGGTGATATTATTCATTTATATTCCCATAGGTCCTACAGACCGTCTGAACAACATACTAAAATTTCATTTTGATTAAGTCATTTTTACGGCAGTTATCGTGCTAACGGACAGACAGACAGACAGAATGAACAAAGTCATAAACACTTTTCAACTTTGTTGTAAAGTGTTAAAAAATTCATAACACTTTTTAAGAACAACACAATAAAAGAATGCTTTCACGCCAAATTTTATGAAAAGAAATATAAAAAACGACTTTCAAAATATTGAAAGTCGGTCTTGGGAATCCTGGATTCGTCACAATTAGTAGATAAATCACAAGATTTAGCTACTAAATCTACCACGAGGCACCCAAGATCTTGGGATTTATCTAGGTAGACTATCCAGTCTTAATGACAAAAACGTGGTGAAAAGGTAAGTACCTTTGTAAGGAGAGAGGACTGAGTAGTGTATGGGGGTGACTATGGGACAAAATGACTATGTCATTTTGTATCCATAGTCACCCCCATACACTACACTTTCCTCCATTTTTTAAAACCCAGGACAACCTCTAAAGACCAAAAAAATGCATAAAACCATTCAAAAATGCATAAAATCATACAAAAATGCGTATTTTTAAAAAAATAAAAAATCAAGAGAGTTTTAGGACTCTAAAATTTAATACATTTTTGACTTATATTTAAGTCATATAAGACATTATAGAGACCAAATCTATCAAAATCTTTGAATATATGAAAGAAAGTAATATCAAATATATTAGAGATGATTTTAAAATAAATGCGTGAAAACCTCCAAATGAATGGAAGTCCTCTGTTTTTTAAAGGGTGGGGTTGAGACCCCCCATATATGTAATAGAAAATGTTTAAATAAATCTAAACATTTTTTATAAAATTAAAAAGAATTATAAAAATATGAGGACCATATTAAAAAATGAAATCAAAACATATGTTTAATAAGATGATAATTATAGTGGGGGGTGACCCCCCCACTGATTAAGCTTTCTCTAATTCATATTCGTATTTATCATCAATCATACCATATTTATCATCATACAGCTTTTGGCAATAATCAATGCCATAATTAATGACGAAACATAATAAAATAATTTGAGGAGACGGAAAACTGGAGGCTAAAGTGTACAAATAAAGTTCCATGCTATATATTTTGGCTAAGTTATAAATAAAATAAAATATGCACTAAACTTCCGATAATCCGGTATGTTCAGAATTTCAGCGGTGCCGGATTATCGAATGTCAAACTAAAATGGGGATAAAAAATAAGAAATATTAATTAAAAAAATGGACAATAAATGTGATATTTGTTGGTATTACACAGATTGAGTTACACTGTACAGTACGTCGAACAACATGTAATTAATTTAAAAATTATAAGGGAAACTTTAATGTATCTAAAAATCTGTATATAAAGGCATTTAATTTATTACGGTACCTCAGTGCAGCCGAATGAACCCGAAAAATACCATCAACAGAATTTTTGGGCTTCCATGCAATTAATGCACGCCCCTATAACGCCCTATTTTACAAATTATTGTTACGGACGTGTAAAATGTCCTCACTGGAGTTTCTTTTGAAAACCAGACGAAGGGAACACCCATACAAGCACCCTTTCCTATGACGTAATTCTAGGGTTTTCATATGCTGAAGTTCGAAGGAAGTTGCCAGATTTGGCGATTTACCGCCAATTTGGCGGCATTTGGCTACTTTTTCACGGTTCGAGAATCACTTCAAAATAACGAATAATATCTATGAAAAATATAGACATAACTAATATTTAAGGAATAAATGAATGGAAAAGTCTAGTGGTGTTTTATATCCAGATTTTCTTTCAATTATAAGTTAAAATTAATCTTTTATCCATTTCTTTTGTTTCATTAGGCACAATTCCAGAGCAGTATAAAATACTCAAAATATTTCCCGAATTCATTTGTTAATTCTGAATTAGAAAATTTTTCTTATAAATTCTAAAGCTGCTACTAAAATAAGTCTCTCTTTTCTTTTCAAACCAAAATTACGCTCAAAACTTCGCATTATTTTAATCCTCCCTCATTTCGGAAATGCGAATTCTCTGTGTTAATGAATGTTGCCTCCAAGATAAAGGAGGACTCCAGTTAAACATCTTTCAAAACATTTCCCATTTGCCGGGGAACTGCAGCGCCATCTTTCTTTACTGGAAACTTATCTCAAGAAACTTGTGTTCCTGCCTCGGGAAATAATTAGGACTTGATCATAACGAGTTTTCGAAAATTTTAACGCGTCTATCAGTGTGTGCTTTCCTATTTTGCTAGAGATAAAATTGAACGACCTGCCAGAATCACTAACTGTATCTTCTAGAGAGCAATTAGGTCATTTAACTACAGAGATAGATGCTGTTAATTCGCAACATGACATGTATATAAAAACAAAAACGCATAAACTTCTTTAGACTAAAATTGATTTTGCAACTAAAGCTATGAAATTTTATTATTAGATAACTGATGTAAAAAATTAGAACTTTTTATCATGTTTTGCAATTTACAGGATTAAAACATGAAATATACGTAGCGGAAAAAAAAATCATGGTATAATATCCTATCATAATTCCCGTAATAATGGAAGTATAATTAATATGGTTATTAGTTTATATGGTTATGAGCCAATATGGATATTAGTCTGAATCAGGTATCTATTCAAAAGCTTTTTAAAATCGTATCCTTTAGTATACAATCTACTGAACGTAGTGAATTCATCCGATTGACAACTGTTGCCATATTTTTTGAAAAATTTGAATTTTTATAGAACAACTTGTAAACGTAATTTCAATACAGGAAAGTAGTTGTATTTTTATTGTAACTAGCTTTGATACACGCTACTAGCGGCCATTTTCTTAGCAATCCCTTTTTGTAAACATATGAATACGCGTCTGCATTAATCATTTCAGAACATTATTAAATGTTTTTACACGTGATGTCTATATGCTGTTCTAGGGAAACGACGTATTTCAAACGAATCAAACAAATTTTAGATGATAAAATTGATGTTTTTAAATAAATGCGTCTAATTTCAATTCAAGTAAGAGACACGATAAAGTGGGAAAGGAACATATTGCTCATACATTTGGCGAATTGGATTTACCAGAATAATCGTTTTCCAAAAATCACTATTTTCAAGTTTTCACTGACTGACTACAAAAACACAAGTCAAGATCAAACTTGGTGAGAAAGAAAAGATGAGCTCAATTCCTCAAGACCTCAGTCAATGACCGAATACAGAGAGAATCCTATATTTCACAGGCATTTTTTTTACCTAAGGAAAGAAGGCATTTAACACTTAAGACGAGATCAAACGTATCCTCGAAACCGCCGGTTTCCAACTTAATCTTTTGATATATCTTAAAAATATGTCAAAGAATAATATTTACTTCAGCATTACTTATTTGAATTTGTACGACAAATATAGTGCATAATAAATGATAATGTACTTGCCTTAAAAATTCAAATTGTAACTAACTAAATTGTAATATTTTCGATTATGTGAAAACACGTTCAAAATATTTATTTTATATATTTTAACATTATATGTAATTAAAGGAAATTATTTGTATGAAAGAGAAAAATTTTATTATCCTCGCAGTGCAAGAAACTGGTTGACCTGTCAAAAATGGCCTTCTGTCAAAATATGATATACGGATTAAAAGGCGCTCGGAACGTATAATTTAATTGCATTCATGTGAAAATGTCTTGCATAGAATCTTAAATGGGATCGAGAGTTTGGGAAAAAGCGTTAATTCAGATATTTAATTATCGATTAAAATTTTATATAGCTAGAAGTATCTTCCTCCAACAAAATGTAACGCAAATAATTTTAAATGTGAAAAAAATATCGCTTGATTAAATTTGTTTTATTACAGCTTTAAAAATGCATTAAACTTTTAAAGGCGAAATGCCTTTGAAATTACTTGAGCTATATAAAATGTTAATCGATGTTCCTTCCATTAAATAAAACGCGAAATTTTGTGGGAATTGACATACATTTTAAGACTTCTTTATTTTGTTTTCGAAATATTAAAAGCAAATGTTTCTAATATCAAAGAAAGACTTAAGACATAAATGTGAAATAATAATATTTTCCAGACTTTAATATATACAACTTATACATGCATAATCTTCAACAGCTACTCAACCAGCTAGTTGCTCATGCCCTAGGATGTGTCGGGTGGCCTGGGTTTTTCACGCATAATTTTCCAACGTTCTAAAAATATAGAAGGGAATATTACTACTAATACCTAAAGTATCCGGGTTGCTTGGCCTTTGGGAGAAATTGGGTAACCTTGGTTAAACCTTTGAATTGTTGAGGTTTGGTTATTGCTCGAATTTTAGAATTTTAGTTAAGAAGTTCCTATGTTGCGCCCATTTCAAGAAGTGTCAACAGACTATATATAAGCTGGTCTACGTGTAGTACGGAAACGTCAAAGTTATATGATAAAAGTGAATTGTGAAATAAATCAGTGTTTTGAGAATATAATCATCTATTTTGTAATAGATATATATATATATATATATATATATATATATATATATATATATATATATATATATAATATATATACATAAACACACACATACATACATACATACAGAGTGATCCAAATTATAGAAGATGTGGTTAGACCTCTCTGTAGGAAAAACTACTGTGCAAATCGCAATCATATTTCGTACATGTACCTTTCTGAGTCTGAGTTTCGATTTCAGAAGAAAAATAGTCGAAATTCCGGTCGCTAGAGGTGCCGCTGCAATCTCCGTAACTTGCATATTGCCTAACTATATAACAAATATCGGCAAAAAAGTGTTCCAAAGATAATAAATCGTGAGTTGACCATTACGTAAACATTTTAACTGTTGCAATGACTTAAATGCAGAAGAAGCATTGCTGTTTACTTAGATAGAAGAGTATAGCACGTATCGCGCGATCCGGTAAGGTGAACTTCATGACACTTCGCCTATCGTGAATTTGTGAAATAAAGCTGTGTAATTCTTTTACAAGCGGCGGTTGTACGATATACTCCGCAACATGCAAAGTACGGAGACATCAGCGCAGATATCACCTCTGGCGGCCGAAATGAGGGCTCTTTTTTTCCTAAGAAATTGAAACATCATACTTCAGGAAAGTATGTGTACAATATATATATATATATATATATATATATATATATATATATATATATATTATATATTATATATATATATATATATATATATTATATATTATATATATATATATATATATATATAATAGCAAAAATGATTGTTGCTGATGTTATATAAAACCCTTCTATCTGTCTGTCTCACATAACAACACTTTGCTGAACTGGGCTACGAAGTCGGCTACAAATGGTGCACGATGTTTGCAATTTTACAATTTCGGAAAATATTAAACTAATTGATGATAATTCAATATTTTTGGTAAATAAGTCTTGTACCTTTCTTTTGTAGGAATTATAAATTTAATATTCTTGATTCAAAATAGAGTTGCTTCAAAAATAGCTACCTTTATCTAAAATGCTCCCCTTTTTGTATTGTTAAAAAGTGTAAACCACGATACACCAACAAAAGATGTTATATATTGCCATCTAGCGGTGACAGCTTGAATAAGATAAAGATTTAGAAGACTGTAGACGATGTGAATTTGCTATTTTGACTTCTGTAAAAAATAGCCCTAGATAAAAATTCCAGTTTCGCTCAGAGTTATTGTAAAATTAAAGCTGATTTTATTTTGCATACAATAAGATGTAAACAAACATAAAAAAAATTCTTCATAGATATCAATATGAACTTTTTAATGAAAACAAATGAACATTTTACGTTTATAGTGCTAATACAATTTATATAAACCACAGCCAATATTTGCCATGTTTGATTGTCTCAACTAGCAGTGATGGTTCTTTTTTGATTAAATGCTCATAATAGAGTTTAATAGTTTAATTTGTGCCGAAAATGAACAAGTATACAAATTTCTTTGAAAAATCAACAACTTCTTAATTATTAAGAACGATAGATTAAAAATGTTTACATCTCACCTAGGTATGTTGAAAGTTTAATTTGTGCCGAAATTATACACCTATACAAAACTTCTCTGGAAAGTCTCTGTTTTAATCCGTTTCTCCCGACGATTGACTTCCGAGGGAAATTCATTAATACTTATACAGTCTTTCATGCTATTTGATGCACGAAAGGCCACTACACAATAAACCATAGCAAAAGCTATATATTACAACATAAAAATGCAAGAAAATTGAAGTCAAAAAATTTGAAAACAAGATTAAATTAAATAAATATAATGAATCCTCCAAGGTAAAATACGTAGTCAAATGGAAAAACAACAACGTTGTTTTAGATGATAACTAACACCACCTAGCGGTAATTTTGAGCTGGGATTGTTGCCTATTTTCGCAGAGAAAGAACAGACATTTTAGATAAAGGTGGCTATGCCTTAACTGTAAATCTACTGCATTTTGTTAGGGGTTAGTACTACGATTTTGTTAAGTTAGGGCGGCATATATTAATGAATAGTATTGATAGGTAGAGGTGCGTAATACTAGGAATGCAAGTTCTGCAAGCTAACGGATGGTAGTAGGTACTTTCTTGCCATTCAAACAGATACCTTACACTTTCGGGTAGGTCGGACGATCTGGGTCAAAGAAGACGGAAGGTAGGGGATTTAAGTAACATTACGCACTCTCTTATAGAACGGTCATAGCATCTAGCAACAAATATTTTTCAAGAGAAATGTTTTGCACTTTCCGCCTTGATTATGCTTTATCATCTTTAAGAATTCAAGCATCAAAATTTTTACATCGAATATTCAAGCATAAATAATGAACCCTAATACATCCAAGGTCAGATGTTAAGAAATTGTGATGACAAATTTTTCTTCAAAATGACTAAGTTTATTAGAGTTGTCTGCCAGCCCATGATTTAAACTATTTATCACCATTTATGTTTCGTTTAAGGAAAACTTATCACAAAGTTGTTTCTTAGAACTACAGCTGAGTTATTGATGATGAATACTCAGCTTCTTTCTAATTACAGAGTTTAATATTATTGATATCCTTCCTATATCCAGTTTCAGTTCCCCTGATTACTCGGCGTAAGAACATTTATTAGACACCAAAGTGATGACATAATCACGAAGGGAAAGGCGAGCATTTTCTCTCGCGATTAAATTTCAAATAAATCCAAGTAAGAATCAGGGTAACGATTGGAAAAATTTAATTTCAGATATTTTTTTTATATACATTGTGTTTCGTATCTATTTCTGTCTGATTCTAAATGAATTACTGTAAATTGAGAAAGCATATAAAGTCTCTCAAATCGCTGTCTAAAATATATTTGAAATAAATATACTTCATTAGTAGCTTAAAAGTATTAGACTGTTTGGGAGGCAAATCCCGTTCCTCATTACAAAAAATCAATTGATGTAGTTTTGTGAAACCGTTTTTTTTTCTTTTATCTATTTTTAATTTTTGTAATGTTTTACAAGCTGGCATTTTTAGAATTTTAAGCGAAAGTTTTAAATATTTTTACGAAATTAGTTCATTTAGATTTTGAAACAATCTGTTTCCTTTGTTTTATTATTAACAACATACGTTCGTGGTTTTGTAAAGAACCTGGCTGCCCCAACCTGGAATGGGAATCGAACCCTGAATCTGCGAATTGGCCAGCCGATGCTATACTTTTGAGCTACTGAGACGAAATTGCAAGCATTTTTTTGTCAAACTGCAAGCTCTACAATCACGGATTCGCAAATATTTTTTAAATATTTATAACAGAGATCTTCAGTCTACTGATTCGACCAGCTAATGAACTTCCAAGAAAAGATTTTGTATAAAAATACCTTTACTATATCATAACTATATATAAAAATTTAAATTTTGTTTAAAGCAGTTTTATATACTACTTAAGAGTGAATCTGTATAAAAAGAATGGCCAAAATAGAATTTCCAAAATGCTAGTACATGTACAATTGGAGTTTCCCATATCTCAAAGATTCTCCAATATCACACATCTGTACGCAGTAAAATAATGCAAGAAAGTGCACAGAGATTTCTCTTTTCTTTCATTGAAGAACTGTATAACTTATGTAGTCTGGAAAAAAAAATAATATTCAATCTTAATGTGTCTTATATATTCAATCTTAATAAGATATTCGAACTTAATAAGATATTAAATCTTAATAAGATATTCAATCTTAATGTCTTAATAGTACTGGGATGCCATTCATGGAGAAATGCCTATGAGGAAATGCGTGTAATTTACATAACATGTTAAAAAATTGTTGAAAAGTTGACACCTGTCATTAAAAAAAAAGCATTTGAGCAGTAGTAATTGAATAATTAACTCAAGACCTAAATTCCCTACATGTATATCAGCTACAGTGTGAGCATTAAAACCGCTTGTATAGGTGCCCACAATTTTTTTCCCACCAACGGTCAAGTACAACAAAATAACAAATAAATGCAAAACTAACTCCCAAAATAGCTGAATCTATTCTCAAAACACTTGCATATCTCCCAATTCAATTTGACTCGTTTTACGCCAACTCTGTTCAATTGAATGATAACTTCCTCTAATACTCTTCATAGAAATTTCTAGAAAGAGGGCGTATCTTCCAAACAAAAGGATACATTTAGTAAGTTCTAGTACTTTCGGAAACTCGCTCAAAGTCGCTAAGTTTGCGATATTTCGCCAAAGTCAGACAACCCTATCATCCTATAATGTTAACGGTTGCTTGCAAATGTGCTTTCCCTTTGTTGAGAATCCCTTGTCAGGAAAAATTTTACGTATTTGTAACATTATTAATTGATTCATAATTGATTTACGATATAGATCATGATTCCTGACATCATTCACACAAAATTTAAACATTCTAATCGAATCTTGCTGATATATTAGTATTCTTACATCTGCAGCTTAGTATGGCATTTAGCATTTTTTTACAGAAGTAGTTGAGTTTAAGGTTTTTGAATGAATTTGAGCAGTTGTGAATGGTTTTCTAGTGAGTCCCCAATGATAATGCCAGTATATTTAACTTTCACGCAGGCATGAGGTGGCATTCAGAATATATTATTACTCCTTATTTAATATTCTTTTAACTAACCAGGTAATAAAATATAGAAGTCTCTGTGTAGCAGAATATTATTCGGTATTCATGTAAACGAGAACTCGCTGGACTCATTACATTTCGAGGGTGACATCCCAGAGATCATTATACACAAATTAATCAAATGAAACCAATTGAGTAAAACCAATTAATTGAATCGGTTATATTCCATTTAACACAACTCAACAAAAGTTACTTCTTGGTACTGCAAAAGAGTTATTGATCAATATCCTTTAGCGTCATCTTAATTACATAGTTTAGTATTATTGACATCTCTCTCCCGTTTCACAAATTTCACTTCAGGCTCCTTGATTACTTTGCGTAAGTACATTTATTAGAGACCAAAGTGATGCCATAATCACCAAGGAAAGAACGGACATTTATCTCGCGATTAAATGCCATCTAAAGTCAGGTATTGATCATTCAATCATGGCAACGGCTATCGAAAAAGATTTACTGACTGCAATTTTCTATATATGTTTCGTTTAAAGCAATTCTTGTCTTATTCTAAATATAATATTTCATTTTGGTTGGATTTTGAGTATTTTCCTATGTATTTGTAATAACTTAGGCGCTATTTAATTAGTTTTTATTCTGTTCGCTCTAACATGTAAGAATAGATTGTATGAAAGGGATCCCTGATAGACAGCTTTTGAAAAGATGAATATTATTACTTTCCTTATATACATAGTATAATATATAAAGAAAGTATTGTGACGGGGTCGAAAATTCGAATTCGAGTTTCCGACGGGAGAGCGCGTTTCAAGCATCCTTGAACATGAATCGAACATTTTCGGGGTGATGTCTGTGTGCCTGTGTGTATGTGTGTGTGTGTGTGTGAGTCAGTGAGTCTGTGGAGACGATATCTCCCGAACGAATGGAGAGATTCGAATAAAATTTGGTACAAAAATTACAATCCATGAATATTGGAAGCCTACTGTTTTTAAACACAATCGAATGTTCAGAACCTTCCTAATTTTTGAGTGGAATTTTGAAAAATTCATCAAAAAATAAAAATCTTTAAAAAAGTTACGCATATAGACATTTCTCATGTAAGTTTTCCTTAGAAAACGTTTGATATAAACTTTAGAACGCTAGCATGAACCGTTCTCGAGATAGTGCATAGTTTTCAAATAAATTTATCAAAAATCCCATAAATTAAGAAAAAATGTTAACTTTTGAGAAACATGTTCACCTTTCATATATAATGTCATGCGATAAATTTGGTGGCATCATTCTCGTGGATCTAGCTCGTTCCATTCATGTGAAAATATAACTTGATTAATACTTTTGTATTTGAACGCCACTAATCATTTATCTGCTATAAAAATAACTTATTTCTCCGTCCATAACACTTGATGTGATTTTGGCGACGAAATTGCTGGAATGCCGCCAACTTGGTGGCTTTATTAAATGTTGCCAAATTAACGAAATCTCGCCAAATGGATAATAATGACGCTAAATCAATGAAAATGACAACTAATTAACGAAAATTCAATATATTGGAAATAATATAAGTATCTACTATAAGAATAATCTATTTTTATTTTCCTTTTTTTTCTGTAAGAGTAGTAAATCCATGGCATTATATAAGGAAAGTCATGTGCTTCCGACATTAGATTTTTTTTATTATGCTAGAAAAGGTTCAATAGTGTAGAAAAGAAAGACCGAAATATTTGGTAAATTATTTACCCCTGAGGGTTGGAGTCTCTGAGGTACATATTTAGTAAATGATAAGAAAGTAGAGATAGATATAAATTGAGTCTCTTCTAATTTAAAAATTTGGGTAAAGCACGAAAGATTATAATAGCTCTATAGCACTGATCTTCGTAGTTAATATTAGGGATATATATTTCTTTTTCAGAAAGCTTCTGAGACCGGAGTCCCATGTTTCAGGGACCCCAAATGACAATGTTAATGTTACGAATGTAAAATTTTCCTCTATTCAAATAATACATAGCGGATCTTTGCTTCGATTCATGATCTTTGCTCTATTCAAGTAGAAACTACTTTTGCAGGCAGGCATTCCTATTACGTGAATTTATGGTTGCCATATTTTGAATTTCAGGATAGGATTATCAGATTTGGCGATTTATTGTAAACTTGGCTACCTTTCGAAGTTTTGTTATAGAGAGTTGATGAAATAAAACTAGCCCGGAAAAGTCTTCTAATGATCTCCTTTCTGTTTAGATTACGTTTCCACGAAATTCAGAAAAAACTTTTCCGAACCAGTTTCATTTTGTCAATCCTGTATTTATATATACAGGGTTGCCAAAATAAAACTGGCCCGGAAAAGTTTTTTCGGGATTTCGTGAAAACTTAATCTAAACAGCAAGGAGATCATTAGAAGACTTTTTCGGGACAGTTTTATTTTATCAACCCTGTATGTCTCATAGGAAACGTAATTACTGAATATTCGAAAAATGCCAATTATGATGTGAAATTTCGATTATTTAAGAAAAGCATATTACTTTGCCACAATACAATTTATGATGATATTTATAAGCTCAGATTTAAAAAGGTATAAAGGTGTTAGACGTTTACAAAACTTACTAAATATTTAACTGTTTTAAACAAGGAAATATTTACTTATTTCATTCTCTTAGCATAGAAAAGCAATGTTTATTAATACGAAGGGAAATCATGGGTATTTATCACAGAAAGAAAAAGCTTTGTATAAAATTACATGTATAGTTTCACAGAAATTATTTATAGACAAAAAATATTATCAATTACCTAAGAGAGCTACCAATTAATAATGTAACAATTCCGTTTGAATGTAATTAAAATTTAATGTTAAGATAATAAACATTTCAACAAATAAATTCAAGTACACTCACTGACATTGAAAGTTGCTCACCAAGAAGAAAACATGGCACAACCGCGAAATTATGGAAATAACTAGAGGGCGGGCTGGTATGCAAATGATCACAGTCTGGTGTGATCGTTCATGACCGTACACCAGTGAGTGGCGCTGCAAGCATGAGACAGTGTCCTTATAAACCGTCGTGTAATCGACGCCCCATCAATGCGAAAAGAATCGGCAGAGGCAAGCACGAGTTCGTAGTAGAAATAATAGTGGATAGACGCCAGAAACGTCGATATACGCAACTGGCACACTTCGAGAGAGGTTTGATCTTCGGGCTGAAAACATCAGGGTGGTCAGTGCGCCGGATAGCCCGTCACATGGATCGTTCGGACTATACCGCCTGACGGTGATGAGGGCACTGGTCACGGGATGCCACCCTGACACGGAGGATCGGTTCTGGATCGACCAGGCACACCACTAGTAGAGATGATCGAATTATCGTGCGGCAGGCACATATAGAGCCCACGGCGACCTGATCCGCAATACAGGCACATGTAGCGGCTCCTGTGTACCCACGAACCATATCTAGACGCCTTAAAGAAGCGAATCTGCGATCCCGGCGTCCCTTACGTGTGCTGCCGTTAATACAGGTACATCGGCGGCTTCGGTTGCAGTAGTGTCATGGCAGAGCAACGTGGAACGCTACAGATTGGCGATGTGTGGTGTTTAAAACAATGAGTGCCGCTTTCGTTTGAGGACCGATGAACAACGTCTCCGGGTGTGGAGGTCTCCTGCACGGCGCCACAATCCTAACCTCGTTATCGAGCGCCACACCAGCCCCACTGCAGGGTTCATGGGCTGGGGAGCCATAGCCTACGACAGCCAATTCACTGTAGTAATGGTACCTGGAACATTGAAGGTCCAGCAGTACGTGGATGAGATTCTACGGCCCCATATGCTCCATTCGTTGCTGGGATTCCAGGAGCACAATTCCAGCAGGATAATGCCCGTCCGCACACGGCTCCGGTCGCCCAGGCCTGCCTGAGTCATGTCCAGACATTTCCATGTCCTGCCCGCTCCCCTATCGAGCACGTGTGGGACCAGTAGAAAGGCCAGCAGCCTCATTGCCGCAATCTTCTGGATTTGGAACGTAACTTTCAACAGGTATGGTATGGTACAGGTATTCGTCTGCCGGCGTGTGGACTCGTCTACCAGCTTCTGCCAACATCAGGCGTCTGTTCGACACCATGCCAGACCGTACTGCTGCTTGTTTTGTAGCTCAAGACGGTGCGACGCGCTATTGAGGATGACATTATAGTGTACCACAGCTCCCTCTTTACGTGTTCTGTTGCGCTGATTATGTATATCAGTCATCTGTATCCTTCCATCAATAAAATTTCAGGTCCATCCCATGCTTCCTTCTTGGTGCGCAGCCTTCATTGTCCGTGAGTGTATTATGAATTTAGTAATTCGTTCTTTTTATATATAAAATATGTAACTATAGATGCTTAAGACAAAATTATATTGAGTGATTTTTTAAAATTTTTGTGTAAATGTTATAAATCTAAACTACATAATATATACGCAAATGCAATTATTTATTTGTAAAAAAAGGGGTAAAATAATTTAAAAGAATATTCAAGCAGTAAGAATCTTTTTATAAAATAAGAAAGTAAGTGAACATTTTACATATGACGTAGTTTAAAATTATTCAACTAGTGTTAAAATCTGATTTGTTATTAGATTGATTTCTTTTTAGGACTTATCAACATCAAATACCTGCGTGGTCGCGTTTATTATTCATGTAAATGTATGTCTTCAACTCTAGGTGAAATTGATTAAACGGTCTTGCATTTATTACTGGCAGTCTAAATTTATGTATATATTCTCATTTGATCACAGTATGCATTTAAAAAATATGGAATTTTTATTAACATCAATCCACATTTTTGATTAAACTGAGAGTGTTCATGTTTTTTTTCTACATGTTTGGGATTCGAATTCCTGATATAAGGGAAAAATTAGAAGAATGCATGAATGTTTGTAGTTCGTCATATTTGTCGCCATATTTAATTGTTTCTTACACATTAAAGTGAAAATAATATTTTGCGATTTTATAATATTAATAATATTGTTCAGAAAATTAATAATAAAAAAATATATATACAATGTCTAAATCTGTTCTTAATTCATTGAATCAACTAATTAAATGGCAAATCTTAAAATCCAGATTTAAAGATCACTTTATTAAAAAACCATCCTACAGACATACAACGAAGGAATAATTTTAAGCCAAAGCGCTTTCGAACACCTTCATGCTCATACACCTCAGTGGCGATAGAATCAGAACAGATGCCATCATGCCTAAATACATTCCCATGCCGTCAAGCATAATTTGCATATTACGAAAATTGCCATCCATACAAAATTGTGAATTATAAAACAGATTTAAAATTATAAAATTTATAAATCTCAAATATAACCATTTTTTTTTTAAAAACTGTTTTTAAAAACATAAAATACTTTAGAACATTATTATAAATTAAGTTTACTGTGTAAAGGCATGTAACATGCACGGCATCGAGAACGAGTCACCAGGCATAACGTAGGACCTGAACAGGGTCAAAATTACAAAAAGAAGTACGATATAAATAAATAAAAAGGGATTCTAAAGTAAAATAGAACGGGGGGGGGGGGTTATTGCAGCTGATCAAAAGAAAAGAATTTTCAAAAAAGGGGGCGAAAATTATCTTTATTCACTTATAGGACTAAGACGGTCCTTTGTTTACCATTTTTTACGTCTCTTGCTTGTTCAGACAAACGTATACCAACCGTATAAAAATTGATAAGAGGGCGAAAAATTTTAGGATGTTAAGGACAACTGGCTTTAAACGGTAAACGTTCATTGATGGGAATAATACTAGAATTCTGTTGTAAAAACTTATAATTAAATAAATGGTGAATATTAGCAAAGACTTTATATAGAAACTCATAAAAGTAACCGGAATCCTGACAGATTTTAAAAATTAAATCAATTTCCATGTTTAAAGATGTAATTGTGGAAGGTGGATCTAACATTAAAAGCGAGATTAAAATATGCATTGAAGGAAGCCTTTTTAGACGAAATGGGGTGAAAAGAATTAGCCGGAATGCACATGTTAGTAAAAGTGGGTTTGCGAAAAAAAGAAGTCTGAAAATTAAAAGAATTATCCAAACAAACCTCATTCAGTTCCAGGCAAAGTTTAAATTTTCAGACTTCTGTTTTTCGCAAACCCACTTTTACTAACACGTGCATTCCGGCTAATTCTTTTCACCCCATTTCGTCTAAAAAGGCTTCCTTCAATGTATATTTTAATTGCGCTTTTAATGTTAGTTCCACGCTTTTAATATTAGGTGTCAAACCAAACCTTAATTTTATTTTGGTTTTTAAACTAAAATTTTATTAACTTTTATTTATTTATAATTTATACATCTGCTTTCTTCACGGGACTAGTCATTTCAAAATTAGAATAGACGTTAAGATCATTGACTATGTGTAATAGATAGTATACAGAAGCAGTGGATTGCCGTGGCTGTTCTCAAGTTCTTTCTTCCAATTCTCCTCAAAATTTTCAACTCCTAAAGTGCCCTATTACGGGACAAAACTCTGTATTACTAAGATGTATGCGGACATACAGAATTGAGTTTTGTACAGAAATGATAAATATCTTCAGTCCTTGATTTTAATAATTTAGCCTCATTAAAATTACGAAAAAAAAATAGAAGCAACAAACTTCAGTTCCCTAAAATACATAAAAATGTTGAGGAAATTAAGTAAATTATGATCCCTTCGCCTCTGTAATTTTTCCTATGTGTGTACTTAAACGTTTTATCCTTACACGGCTATCAATAAATGTTATATCTCTCTATATTAAAAAAACGAAAGTAGCAGCCGCTGCTGTTTGACAAATTTCGCATTTCTCAAGTTTCTCTGTGACGCAGCGCATAATCTATAGCATACAAGAATATGAAATTTGGTACATTTGTAGAGAAAAATTATGGGAATGCACTGATATAAAACATTTTTTCGATTTAAAAAATTAGTTTAGGAAATATTTAATTTCAAAGTCAAAGGAATAGATGTTGAGTTGCGAGTTCGCGTCCTGGACAGACTAGCAATAGCAAAACTTCGAATTTTTGATGGCATGTACCTACATAGTTGAATTTTTTCAGGAAGGAGCTCTTTTTATAAATTTTTATTTAGTTAATGAGTTATTCCTCTTCTTATGAACTTTTTCATGTAAAATTTTCTTCTTTACGGACGAAGATTTGATACTATTTTTATCATAAATATTACAATTTAATTGTTATATTGCACAACAGTTATATGTTTTATTGTTATAAATCTCTCTATACTGAAAGCGTAATACGATATTTTGTTATTGTATTACGAACAAACGGCAAAACATACAGTAATGAAATTTTGCCGTTTGTTCGTAATACAGTAAACAGAATCATTTTTAAAAGCAGGCGACAAGATATAGATTGCGATGCAGGCTCAACGAGCGTCAGGAAGTTGGAGATGAACCCTCCCAACTCACGAAACGAGTTTAGGGCTTGGCGAGTGTAGAGAGATGGGAATTGAAACTTGATGAAATTGTTCGCAAAACGAGTTAAGTTGGGCCAGGCTAATAAGGGTTAGAAACTCTAACGGGTGCATCACGCCTGCGGCGAGATCTGATTAAGGAGCGGCAGGAATGGAGGGTGGAATCTTGAAGTTTTACGAGTTTCAGCAAAGTCAGGGCGCGTAGGCGGTCCGACAGCTGGCGTGAAACAGCTCGCAAAGCAAGCTCCAGGGCTGGAGAATGTCAGTTAAGAAGGGACGGCCCCAACAGGCGTATTACGCCTGTGTAGCAGGCGGCACGAAAGTGCTCGCAAAGGGTGTTGGCTAGCAAGGGTTGAAAGGGTTAGGGAGCACAGGACACTTAAGCAGACGCGTGAGCCGACCGAATGAAAGAGCTGACGAAGCGTGTTTTAGGCCTGGTGAATGTCAGGTAATAAGGGACAGTTTCCGACGGGTGTATTATGCCTGCATAGCAGGAGGTACTAAAGTGCTCTCGAAGTAAGTTAAGCGCTTGTGAGTAAGCGCTTGTGAGTAAGATGCGAAGCCTCTCGACTCGCAAAGCGAGTTACGGGGTCAGTGAGTGTAGCGGGCAGGAGGCTGAGTCCCCTAGTTGCTTTTATTAATGTAAAGGAGTTTTGTATTTAAATGATATATCCACTTCAAAAAAAAATTCTCGTAAATTTTCTTGTAAATGGATTTTTTTGACTTGTGTCACATCTGTTGCGATACCTAAATTGTGTATTTACCCTCGCTTACATTTTCCCACTCCCATTTTCACGTTAGGAGTTCTTTTCGGGTAATAGTGTTTATTTGCAATAAATGTGAAAAAGAGGGGTGTGTGTTGTTGTTGTTGAGACCCAGACCGTCCGACCTACCAGAAAGGTGTAAGGTAACTGTTTGGATGGCCGGGAAGTGCCACCCAATTTAGACCGGAAATCAGTGGGGGACGCATCCACAGGGACCGTACCCTCCTTCCCCTACCACCAACCTCTCGGAAGGTCTTACGGACTCACATGTTTAACGTGATCGTACTCCGCGTGAACACGGCGGCTGTTTTGGCAGCGGCTGGAATCGAACCCGGGCTTACCGAGTGCAACTCCAGCGCGCTAACCAATGGGCTACCGCGCCCAGAGGGGTAAATTTTTAAGCAAATGGTTTTATTTTAGAGAAGCGTTATTAGACGAAGCGTATTTCAGGCCTAGTGAATGTCAGGTAATAAGGGACAGTTTCCAACGGGTGTATTATGCCTGCGTAGCAGGTGGTATTAAAGTGCTCTCGAAGTGAGTTATGAGAGCGCTTCTGAGTAGTTAGCGAAGCCTGCCGACTCGTAAAGCGAGTTTCGGGGTTAGTGAGTGTAGCGGCCAGGAGGCGAAGTCCCCTAGTTGCTTTTATTAATGTAAAGAAGTTTTGTATTTAAATGATATATCCACTTAAAAATGATATATCCACTTTCTTCATTTTCTTGTAAATGGATTTTTTTTTGACTTGTGTCACATCTGTTGCGATGCCTAAATTGTGTATTTACCTACGCCTACATTTTCACACTCCCATTTTCACGTTAGGAGTTCTTTTCGGAAAAAGTGTTCATTTGCAATAAATGTGAAAAAAGATGTGTGTGTGTGGAAACCCCAGGTCGTCCGAGCGGGGTGTGTGTCGAAAGCCCAGACCAACCGACTCGTCCGAAGACTTAGAGTAACAGTTTGGGTGGCCGGAAGCGGGGTGTGTGTTGAAGGCCCAGACCACACGACCAACCCAGGGGGTTTATGGTATCAAGTTGTGTGGCCGGAGCGGGGTGTGTGTGTAAATGCTGTGTAAATTTTTAAGCAAATGGTTTTATTTTAGATCAGTATATCACCAAGTGCTAAAGTGACCAATTAAAAAAAAATTGAAATAACTTTTCGGCGTGGATTTAGCAATGACACTAATTCTGTCATATTATGCCTAAATTTTCGTTTTATTTTATTTGTGGCTCAACAGGTTGTTAATAATTTTTTTTTGACAGCTGCTATTTTGATAGCCCTTAGTTAAGTCCAAAATGGATAACAAATATTGGATAACATTATTTTATCGTTATACGAACTATGAGATTGAAAAAAATTTAAAAAGAAATATTTTTGAATTCGATTCATGGACACCAGTAATATTTCAAAAGTTTGTATTATATAAGAAATGATTTCAGTTTTATATATGTTTTCTAATAACTCGCTCATCTTTCACCAAAGCTGCACTGAATAAGGTCGCTGCGCAGTCATAATTGAAATTTACGGTGTTGCCTGACCCTCGTTTCCAGACTGCTTAGGTCAGTCATGGGGGAACCTGTTTTACGCCCAGGCACAATCTACTGTGTATGGTTACTTAAAAATTTCCCAGTCATGCTTTTTTACCTTGAATAATTCGAAGGATGATAGAGTTTTTCACTTAGTTGAGGCATGTTTCATTTAGCGGTAAAAAAAAAAAAAAATGCATTGCAGAAACAGTTCTGACTCACCAATTTTTTACAACCGATACGGTTGGTGTCATAAAATGTAATGTACGCGCAATACTGTCAAAGTAAGAACTGGATCCTATGTAAGATTACCTTACAAGGAAGGTCTTATTACCCTGCACTGTATGATTGAATTCGATTAAAAAATATAGTTGTTTCTCCACATGTATAAAATATGAGATCAGACAAATTTAGATGCTAAATCTCTATAGATAATCTGGAAAAAATAATAAATATCGAGTTTCTGGCGGAATTTGGCGAACATTTTCTTTCAGTGATTGTAATGCTTTTTCGATGTAATGCTTTTTAATTCTCAGTGATTGTGATGCTTTCTTAACGATGTGTTTACGTTTGCAATCTTTTCTGAATTTAAGTATAAATCAAATAGTTTATTGTTTTTTTAGGTAAGTGAATAATATATGTAAGTTACGTATACTATTTCAGGTATTTTGTTAATTTTTTGTTGGCACAAGGTTTAGTATTATTTTAACTATATTTTTCAAGCTGCAAATAAATACTTATTTTAAGTTGTAGTCAAATTGACTTTCAAGCACTTGCTTTACTATTCGAAAATAATAAAAGGTTATTTTATAGTTTTATGTTTTTATTGTGGGTGTAAAGACTAACAATGTCAAAAACACAAAATCCGCCTATAAGGGGCGTTCCTAAAATTCGTAAGACACTCCCATAGCAGATATCAGCATCCATGGAACCATTTTGCGCTTACTATACGCGTCACTAGTTTCCGTAGAGTTTATATTGGAAAACGAACTCCAGAACTGTAAACAATCTCATACGATGGTGAACTACCAAGGTATCTGGTATGCCTATGGCTTTAAGGACAATGGTTAAGATGGTTCAAAGTTCATTATTATTATACTACTGAAACGATTGCTTGTTGCACTTGAACAGAAAACAGAAGTTATCATCACTGAGCTCAGTCTACATCAAGGTCTGCATAGATTCCCGTACCAGTGGATAAAATCGTCGTGGAACTAAATATGATCTTTATTTTCGAAAAATGTATACGTTTCAATGCAAATGAAAGAAAATTACACATGGTTTAAATCTTAAATTGTTTTCTATATCTAAAATCCCGTAGTGATCTCCTTTTGTTCTCTAGTTTATTAGGCCTAAACTGTTTGAATTTGAGACTTTGGCTGATAAGCACATATTAAGACACCTGGAAGCTTGAACCTGTTTCGAACATTTTTAGAGATATGTCTATGTGTGTGTGTGTGCATGTTTGTAAGGTGTGGATGCGATATCTCCAGAATAAGTTCATGCACGTCTATATGAGTATCTTATGTCTGGAGACGTCTATATGTGTATCTTATGTCCAGAAGACGAATTTGCATGGTTTGAACACGAATCATTCTAGTTTTAAGATGTTCACCATATTTATTTCATTTAAGATTTTTACCATACCATATTTTTGTATGAAGAAGCAACAGATCCCTGAACAATGGTGGTAGTAATATTGTAATGTGGAAACACAATAATTTAAACTACGTTGTGAATTCAAGTTCTTCACACCCCGTCTGTGTTTTGTGTTTCTAGGACCAGGGGTTGTTGAGATATGTATAAAAAACGCAAAATTTTATCCTTCTGGTTATGCAGACGATTATTTTCTTAAAATTAATTTCAAGAAAATTATATTTTATAGAGCGATAGAATTTATTCAAATTTTGTCTTTAAGGAAGACGATTTTTATATTAAAATAATAAAGAAATGGATAGAATTATTTTTATATAAACTAGCGGTATTGCGTTTTTGGAAAAGTTATAACAATCAAAGCCTTGAGATATAAATATAAAATCGCTGGAATTAATGATATTTTTAATTTTATAAGTTATCTGTTTTATTTTGGAACATAATTTTCAAATTCATATATATTTTATTCTGTTTCACCGATCTTTGAAACAGGATGAAAATAGCACGTCTTTAATTTGGCCTATGTTGGATCAAATATCCTATTATGTAAATATTTTAACAAATAAGACTAGTTAGCATTTATCTTGGATTTGGAACGTAACGTTCAGCAGGTGTGAACTCGTCTACCAGCGTCTGCTAACATCAGGCGTCTTGTCTGTTCGACACTATGCCGGATCGTATTGCTGCTTGTTTTCGCAGAAGGAGACGGTGCGACGCGCTATTGAGGATGACATGATAGTGTACTACAGCTCAATCTGTAAGTGTTCTGCTGCGCTATTTTTGTGATTATGTATATCATTTATCTGTATCCTTCCATTAATAAAATTTCAGCTCCATCCTATGTTTCCTTCTTGGTGCACAATTTTCTTTGTCTGTGGGTGTATTATGATTTCACTAGTTCGTTCTTTTTATATATAAAATATGTAACTATAGATGCTTAAGACAAAATTACATTGCTTGGATATTGAGTGATTTTTTAAAATTTTTTGTAAATGTTATAAATCTAAACTACATAATACGAGTATATACACAACTGCCATTATTTATTTGTAGAAAAGGATGTAAAATAATTTTTAAAAATATTCAAGTATTAAAAATCTTTTTATAAAATAGGAAAGTAAGTAAACATTTGCATCTGACGTAATTTGGAATTATTCAACTAGTGTTAAAATCTGATTTGTTATTAGATTTATTTCTTTTTAGGATTTATCACCATCAAATACCGGCTTGGTTGCGTAATTATTCATGTAAATTTGTGTCTTCAACTCTAGGTGAAATTGATTAAACGGTCTTGCATGTATTACTGGCAGTCAAAATTTTATGTATATATTCTCATATGATCACAGTATGCATATAAAAAATATGCAATTTTCAAAAATATCAATCCACATTTGTGATTAAACTGATAGTGCTCTTGGTTTTCTTTCAACATGTTTTTGGATTCGAATTCCTGATATAAGGGGAAAATTAAGAAGAATGAATGAATGTTTGTAGTTCTCCATATTTGTTGCCATATTTAATTGTTTCTTAAAAACCATGCATTGGAAATAAAAATATTTTGCAATTTTTTAATATTAATAATATTCTTCAGAAGATTAATAATAAACAATATAGACAAAGTCTAAACCTATTCTTTCATTGTCCGTATTTTCATTCTATAGTCTTGAAATCACGGAAAACAAATAAAGTTTGCCGTGCAGTAGTAATGTAGATTGGCTTTAGGTTTACAGATTTGGGAGATTTTTACTTTATTAGTGGATTTCGTAATTTTAAATTTACACTTGAATTTCTATGAAGTTCGTTTGAGTATTACATAAATTATTTATTTATCCAAATGTATTGATAATGTTGTGTAAAATGTACAACTGACTCAAAGCCTTCCGACGCGCAAAGCGAGTTACTGGGTTAGCGAATATAACGAGCAGGAGGCGGAGTCCCCTAGTTGTTTTAATTAATGTAAAGAAGTTTTGCATTTATATGATATATCCACTTCGAAAAAAATGTCCTCCATTTTCTTGCAAATGGAATTTTTGTGTCACACCTGTTGCGATACTTAAATTGTGTATTTACCCACTCCCACATTTACCCATTCCCATTTCCACATTTTCACATTAGTTCTTTTCGGGCAATAGTATTTATTTTGTTTATTTGCAATAAATATGAAAAAGAGGGGTGTGTGCATAAATTTTTAAGCAATTGGTTTTATTTCAGATCAGTATATCACCAAGTGCTAAAGTGACCAATTAAAAAAAAATAAAATAGAAATAACTTTTCGGCGTGGATTTAGCATTGACACTAATTCTGCCATATTATGCCTACATTTTCTTTTTATTTTATTTGTGACTCAACAGGTTATTAGTAAATGTTTTTCGACGGCAGCTATTTTGATACTCCTTAGTTAAGTCTAAAACGGATAACATTGGATAATATTATTCTATCGTTATACAAACAATGAGATTGAAAAAAATTTAAAATGAATTATTTTGGAATCGATTCATAGAAACCAATAATATCTTAAAAGTCTATAATATATAATAAATGATTTCGCTTGATTGTAAGAGTCACTCTTGACACCTCGTTCATCTTTTCGAGAAAGCTGCTCTGAATAAGGTCTCAGCGCAGCATAATTGAAATTTATGGTGTTGTCTGACCATCGTTTCCAGACAGCTTTGGTCATTCATGGGGGAAATTTGTTTTACTCCCTGGCATAATCTACTGTGTAAGGTTGCTTTAAAATTTCTCAGTAATGCTTTCTTACCTTGAATAATTCGAAAGCTAATAAAGTTTTAACTTCGTTGAGGTATGTGGAAAAACCACACGTCCAGTAAGGACGCTAAGTAGGCCGTTTTCGTATAGGGAAGTAAATTAAAATGCATCTTAGAAGAAATTAAAAATGAAGAGACAAATTTTTAAAATATAACAAATAAACATTTATTCTGGGATATCCATTATTAACATTTGATCAAATCAGCAATTACACACTTATTTTTTAAGATACCAGTACTCATAACAACCCATTTAATTTTACAATTATGCATTTACATATGGAAAACCATTATTAATGATATCTCGTTCCATCCTATTTTACCTATAGGATAAATCTCCCACTTCCAATATTTAATTCAAATACTTAAAATTTCTTTTATCACATTTTACCTTACGTGTGAAATACATTTCCCACCTGCATTATTAAATTCAACAAAGCTTTCAATAATCCTACCGCTAGTTTAGATTAAAAGAGAGAGAGAGAGAATTTCCCAATAGGCCTTCGTGCAAGATACATGTAAGGAAATAGCCTACCTCGGTCATCACTGTCGGACCCGGGCTTGCCGGCGGCTCGTAGCGGCTTTCTCCGATGGGCTCCGTGTCCGCGATTGTCGCACTTACGACCTCCTTTCAGCACAGTTCAAATTCCACTCCCGATTTCATAATTTTAAAGTTCGAAGTTTCTCTCCGTCTCTCCTTTCTGTCTACGGCCCCCAGTCTGTCATTGGTCCAGCGAATATATAAGCTACGCCTTCCGGCTGTCTTACTAGTCAAAGCCCCCCTTGAAATATTAGATTTTTAAGTTTTTGTTTTTGGGTGCTAAGAGTTCTCACGGGCATTTTCCCATGACCATGTGAAAATAAATTGACCTCTCGGGTCAGGAAGTTCAAACCCTTCCGTTCATCATAGCACCTAATGCTGACATGAATATGAGAAGCCCCTCTCTTTTCCATGTCCGGTCCAGCTGCGATACAGGGAGCGTTACACATATTGCATTGCTGTAAGAGGGACCGTCTTCTCAGGTCCTCTTTCTCCTTGGAAACAGCAATGTTAGATTGTGATTGTAAATTACAATATAACAGCATGTTTCATCTGGCGGTAAAAAAAAATGCATTGCAAGATATTTCTGACCACCACCAATTTTTTCCAACCGGAACGGTAAGTGTCATAAAATGGAAAGTATGCGCAATACTGTCAAAGTAAGAGCCGGATCCTATGCAAATTTACCTTACAAGGAAGGTCTTATTACCCCGCACTGTAAGATTGAATTCGATTTGAAAAAAAATATAGTTGATGCTGCACATGTATAAAATATGAGATCAGACAAATTTAGCTGCTAAATCCCTATATATAATCTGAAAAAAATAATAAATATCGAGTTTCTGGTGGAATATGGCGATCATTTTCTTTTAGTGATTGTAATGCTTTTTTGAAATAGCTTTTTTCGAAATAGCTTCCACAGCAAAGATAAATATTTACAAGTTTATGGCATAATATTATATATGAAAAGAAAACATATTTTACAATATTTAATATATTTTTTTAATTTTATGGATTTTTTTTACATTTATTTGAAAAAAAACATGCAATATCTCAAGAATGGTACTTGCTAACCCTCCAAAATTTATATCAATCAATTTCTAATGAACTATTACATAAGAAAGGCTTATTTACCTAACATTATTGAAAGTTTTGATTTTTTGATGTACTTTACAAAATTTCAGTCGAAAATTTAGGAGTGTTTCGAACTTTCGATTGTGTTTAAAACTATACTATGTATATAGGAAATACTATGTATACTATGTATATAGGAAAAGAAAAACATTTTTTGCGCTGCACACGTTAAGATTACTATTTCTTACCCACTGTTGCATCAGTATTTATTTGTAATAAGTATGCAAGACTAGTGTAAATGTTGCAGATAATTTCATTCCAAATCACTTTTTCTACAATTACTAAAATGATCCAAGGAAAATACAGAAATTGAAATAATTTTATGGTATGGTTTTAATATTGGTACTAATTTTACCATTTCAAGTCTTAATTTCAAGTCTTTATTTTATTTATAGACCTACAGGTAATAAGAGTGTATTTACGAAAACAGCCATTTGGACAGTCCTTAATTAAATCTAAAACGGATAACATTGTTTTATGTGTAAAGTATGAGAAAAATGAAATTGAAGTATTTTCGCTTATCCATAGCAACCGATAAGATCCTAAAAATATATTTTATATATAGAATGATATTGTTAAATCAATGGTCCTTGCTGTTACCAAAAATATGTCTAGAGAGTTTCTTGGAATAAGCACGCAAGTAATTGAAAAAGCTCAAGACTTATAACCGGGAATCATCCGCTACAAAACACATTGACAGTCTATACGGAAACTAAAACAATATGGTGTGTACGGTTGCTTAAAATATCGCCAATTATAAATTTAGAGCAATTGCCAGCTACTTCGATATTTTGTAAACTTCTTTAAATATAATATATATATTGCATATACTATTAAACATCTGTAGATTCTGCAGGACTGCCCAAGTACATGTCGCACCCAGATTGTAAAACAATGCTGTGTCGGATTTATAATTAAAGCAATTTAAACAAATTTAATTAGTATGAACTTCTAGCATAAATTAACAACATTTAAGTGTAACTTTAAACAAGGATGTATTGGCAAATTTTTAATTGTAATCCATAATTCTCAAATATTCGTGACATTTGTTCAAATATTATCTTAGAATTTAATTTGCTTCCTAACTAATTCTTCTACAAAGCGACAGATATTGTCTAACTCTAAAGTACCAAATTTTCTGATATGTTAAATTTTCGTTAATTTTCCAAACGTCGATAAACTTTTGCCAAATTTTCACCAAGGTCGCCGAATCATCCTAAATTTGTCGCCAGGTTGGATAAATAGTCAAATAGATAGGCAGATAGAAAGAAGACCTTGTCTTATGGACTCGTAATATTCATTGCATTTAAATTTTTGGCAATAATCAGCGCCGTAATCAATGGCGATTTTGCTTATCCATATCAACCGATAAGGTCTTAAAAACATATTTTATATATAGAATGATATTGCTAAGTCAATGGCCGCTGCTGTTACCCGTAATATAGCTAGAGAGTTTCGTGGAATAAGTGCGCAAGTAATTGAAAAAGGGAAGACTTATAACGTCGAATCATCCGTTCCAAAACACATTGGCAGTCTGTAAGGAAACTGAAAAAATATACTGTATACATTTGCTTAAAATATCGACTATTATAAATTTAGAGCAATTGACAGCTACTTCGCTATTTTGTAAACTTCTTTAAATATAATATATATATTGCATATACTATTATACATCTGTAGATTTTGCAGGACTGTCCAAGTACAGGTCGCATTCAGATTGTAAAATAATGCTGTGTCGGATTTATAAATAAAGCATTTTAAATAAATTTAATTATTCGGGACTTCTAACATGAATGAACAACATTTAAGTGTAACTTTTAACAAAGACGTATTGGCAAATTTTTAATTGGAATCCATAATTCCCAAATATTCGTGACATTTGTTCAAATATTATCTTAGAATTTAATTTTCCTTCTAACTGATTCTTCTACAAAGCGACAGATATTGTCTAAATCTAAAGTACCAAATTTTCTGATATATTAAATTTTCATTAATTTTCCAAACATCGCCAAACTTTTGTCAAATTTTCTCCGAGGTCGCCGAATCATCATAAATTTGGCGACAGATGGGTTAAACAATCAAACAGATAGCCAGATAGAGAGAAGAAGACCTTGTCTTATAGACTCGTAATATTCATTGTATTTGAATTTTTGGCAATAATCGATGCCATAATCAATGACTAAACAATCAAATAGTTTGAGGAGACGGAAAACCGGGGGTCAAAAATTGCAAATAATGTTCCATGCTATATATTTTGTCTAAGTTCCAAATAAAATAAAATATGCACTAAAATTTCGATAATCCGGTATGTTCAGAACTTCAGCGGTGAAGGATTATAGCTTGTCAAATTAAAATAAGGGTAAAAAATAAGAAATATTAATTAATAAGAAAATGGACAATAAATGTGATATTTTTTGGTATTACGCAGATTGAATACACTGTACAGAACGTAGTGTAACAACATGTACATTAATGTAAAAATTATAAGGGAAACTTTAATGTATCTAAATCTGTATATAAAGGCATTTAATTTATTACAGTACCCCAGTGCAGCCGAATGGACCCGAAAAATGCCATCGACAGAATTTTTCGGCTTCCATGCAATAAATGCACGCCTATAACCTCCTATTTAACAAATTATTGTTACAAACGTGTAAAATGTCCTCACTGGAGTCTCTTTTGAAAATCAGACGAAGGAAACATCCGTTCAAGCACCCTTTCCTATGACATGATTTTAGGGTTTTCATATGCTGAAGTTCGAAAGGAGTTGCCAGATTTGGCGATTTACCGCCAATTTGGCGGAATTTGGCTACTTTTTCACGGTTCGAGAATCACTTCAAAATAACGAATAATATCTATGAAAAATGTAGACATAAATATAAAGAATAAATGTATGGAAATGTCTAGTGGTGTTTCATATCCATATTTTATTTCAATTATAAATTAAAATTAATCTTTTATTCATTTCTCTTGTTTCATTAGTCACAATTTCAGACACAGTATAAAATACTCAAAATATTCCCTGAATTCATTTGTTAATTCTGAATTAGAAAAATTTTCTTATAAATTTTAAAGCTACGACTAAAATTAGTCTCTACAGAGATAGATGCTGTTAATTCGCAACATGACATATATATAAAAACAAAAATGCATAAATTTCTTTAGACTAAAATTGTTTTTGCAAATAGAGCTATGAAATTTTATTATTAGATAGCTGATATAAAAAATTAGAACTTGTTATCATGTTTTGCAATTTACAGGATTAAAACATGAAATATACGTAACTGAAAAAAAAATGATGGTATAATATCCTACGATAATTCCCGTCATAATGGAAGTATAATTAATATGGTTATAATAACCATATTTTATAATATAATAACCATATTAATTATACTCAAGAAATCAAATGTTTAAAAAAAAATATTTTTTTTCAAACATTTAGTAACTACAACTCATAAAAAAAATTCATAACATTTTTTAAGAACAACACAATAAAAGAATGCATTCGCGCCAAATTTTATGAAAAGAAATATAAAAAACGACTTTCAAAATATTGAAAGTCGGTCTTGAGAATCCTGGATTCGTCACAATTAGTAGATAAATCACAAGATTTAACTACTAAATCTACCACGAGGCAACCAAGATCTTGGTATTTATATAGGTGGACTATCTAGTCTTAATGACAAAAACGTGGTGAAAAGGGAAGTACCATTGTAAGGAGAGAGGACTGAGTAGTGTATGGGGGTGACTATGGGACAAAATGACTATGTCATTTTGTATCCATAGTCACCCCCATACACTACACTTTCCTCCATTTTTTAAAAACCAGGACAACCTCTAAAGACCAAAAAAAACGCATAAAATCATTCAAAAATCATAAAATCATACAAAAATGCGTATTTTAAAAAAAATCAAAAATCAAGAGAGTTTTTGGACTCCAAAATTTAATACATTTTTGACTTATATTTAAGTCATATCAGACATTATAGAGACCAAATCTATCAAAATCTTTGAATATATGAAAGAAAATAATATCAAATTTATTAGAGATGAATTTAAAATGAATGCGTGAAAACCTCCAAATGAATGGAAGTCCTCTGTTTTTTAAAGGGTGGGGTTGAGAACCCCCCATATATGTAATAAAAAATGTTTATCTACATCTAAACATTTTTTATAAAATTAAAAAGAATTATAAAAATATGAGGACCATATTAAAAAATGAAATCAAACATATGTTTAATAAGATGATAATTATAGTGGGGGGTGACGCCCCCCCACACTGATTAAGCTTTCTCTAATTCATATTCGTATTTATCATCAATCATACCATATTTATCATCAATCATACAGTTTTTGGCAATAATCAATGCCATAATTAATGACGAAACATAATAAAATAATTTGAGGAGACGGAAAACTGGGGGCTAAATTGTACAAATAAAGCTCCATGCTATATATTTTGGCTAAGTTATAAATAAAACAAAATATGCACTAAACTTCCGATAATCCGGTATGTTCAGAACTTCAGCAGTGCCGGATTATCGCATGTCAAACTAAAATGGGGGTAAAAAGTAAGAAATATTAATTAATAAGAAAATGGACAATAAATGTGATATTTTTTGGTATTACGCAGATTGAATACACTGTACAGAACGTAGTGTAACAACATGTACATTAATGTAAAAATTATAAGGGAAACTTTAATGTATCTAAATCTGTATATAAAGGCATTTGTTTATTACAGTACCTCAGTGCAGCCGAATGAACCCGAAAAATACCATTGACAGAATTTTTGGGCTTCCATGCAATAAATGCACCCCCCTATAACCCCCTATTTTACAAATTATTGTTACGGACGTGTAAAATGTCCTCACTGGAGTGACTTTTGAAAACCAGACGAAGGAAACACCCATACAAGCACCCTTTCCTATGACGTAATTCTAGGGTTTTCATATGCTTTTCATATGCAAGGGAGTTGCCAGATTTGGCAATTTACCACCAATTTGGCGGCATTTGGCTACTTTTTCACGGTTCGAGAATCACTTCAAAATAACGAATAATATCTATGAATAATATATAAAGAATAAATGTATAGAAAAGTCTATGAAAATATCTATGAAAAATATAGACATAAATAATATATAAAGAATAAATGTATGGAAAAGTCTAGTGGTGTTTCATATCCAGATTTTTTTTCGATTATAAGTTAAAATTAATCTTTTATCTATTTTCTTGTTCCTTTAGGCACAATTCCAGACATAGTATAAAATACTCAAAATATACTTTGAATTCCTTTGTTAATTCTGAATTAGAAAAATTTTCTTATAAATTCTAAAGCTGAGACTAAAATAAGTCTCTCCTTTTTTTTTCCAAACCAAAATTACGCTCAAAGCTTCGCATTATTTAAATCCTCCCTCATTTCGGAAATGCGAATTCTCTGTGTTAATAAATACTGCCTCCAAGATAAAGGAGGACTCCAGTTAAACATCTTTCAAAACATTTCCCATTTGCCGGGGAACTGCAACGCCATCTTTTTTGAAGTTCGAAGGGAGTTGCCAGATTTGTCGATTTACCGCCAATTTGGCGGCATTTAACTACTTTTTCACGGTTCGAGAATCACTTCAAAATAACGAATAATATCTATGAAAAATATAGACATGACTAATATTTAAAGAATAAATGTATGGAAAAGTCTAGTGGTGTTTCATATCCAGATTTTCTTTCAATTATAAGTTAAAATTAATCTTTTATCAATTTCTTTTGTTTCATTAGGCACAATTCCAGAGCAGTATAAAATACTCAAAATATTCCCCGAATTCATTTGTAATTTCTGAATTAGAAAATTTTTCTTATAAATTCTATAGATGCGACAAAAATAAGTCTCTCTTTTCTTTTCAAACCAAAATTACGCTCAAAGCTTCGCATTATTTTAATCCTCCCTCATTTCGGAAATGCGAATTCTCTGTGTTAATGAATACTGCCTCCAAGATAAGGGACTCCAGTTAAACATCTTTCAAAACATTTCCCATTTGCCGGGGAACTGCAGCGCCATCTTTCTTTACTGGAAACTTATCTCAAGAAACTTGTGCTCCTGCCTCGGGAAATAATTAGGACTTGATCATAACGAGTTTTCGAAAATTTTAACGCGTCTATCAGTGTGTGCTTTCCTACTTTGCTAGAGATAAAACTGAACGACCTGCCAGAATCACTAACTGTATCTTCTAGAGAGCAATTAGGTCATTTAACTACAGAGATAGATGCTGTTAATTCGCAACATGACATGTATATAAAATCAAAAACGCATAAACTTCTTTAGACTAAAATTGTTTTTGCAACTAAAGCTATGAAATTTTATTATTAGATAGCTGATATAAAAAATTAGAACTTGTTATCATGTTTTGCAATTTACAGGATTAAAACATGAAATATACGTAACTGAAAAAAAAAATCATGGTATAATATCCTATGATAATTCCCGTCATAATGGAAGTATAATTAATATGGTTATTAGTTTATATGGTTATGAGTCAATATGGATATTAGTCTGAAACAGGTATCTATTAAAAAGCTTTTTAGATAAAATTGATGTTTTTAAATAAATGCGTCTAATTTCAATTCAAGTAAGAGACACGATAAATTGGAAAAGAAACATACCACTCATACATTTGGCGAATTGGATTTACCAGAATAATCGTTTTCCAAAAATCACTATTTTCAAGTTTTCATTGTCTGACTGCAAAAACACAAGTCAAGATCAAACTTGGCGAGAAAGAAAAGATGAGCTCAAATCCTCAAGAGGTCAAGCAATGACCGAATACAGAAATAATCCTATATTTCACAGGCATTCTTTTTCCCTAAGAAAAGAAGACATTTAACACTGAAGACGAGATCAAACGTATCCCTGAAACCCCCGGTTTCCAACTTAATCTTTTGATATATCTTAAAAATATTTCAAATAATATTATTTATTTCGACATTACTTATTTGAATTTGTACGACAAACATAGTTCATAATAAATGATAATGTACATTGCCTTAAATATTCAAATTGTAACTAACTAAATTGTAATATTTTCGATTATGTGAAAACACGTTCAAAATATTTATTTTATACATTTTAATATTATATGTAATTAAATTAATTGTATGAAAGAGAAAAATTTGATTATCCTCGCAGTGCAAGAAACTGGTTGACCTGTCAAAAATGACCTTCTGTCAAAATATGATATACGGATTAAAAGGCGCACGGAACGTATAATTTAATTGCATTCATGTGAAAATGTCTTGCATAGAATCTTAAATGGGATCGAGAGTTTGGATAAAAGCGTTAATTCAAATATTTAATTATCGATTAAAATTTTATATAGCTAGAAGTATCTTCCTCCAACAAAATGTAACGCAAATAATTTTAAATGTGAAAAAAATATCTCTTGATTAAATTTGTTTTATTACAGCTTTAAAAATGCATTAAACTTTTAGAGGCGAAATACCTTTGAAATTACTTGAGCTATATAAAATTTTAATCGATGTTCCTTCCATTAAATAAAACGCGAAATTTTGTGGGAATTGACATACATTTTCAGCCCTTTTTATTTTGTTTTCGAAATATTAAAAGCAAATGTTTCTAATATCAAAGAAAGACTTAAGACATAAATGTGAAATAATAATATTTTCCAGACTTTAATATATAAAAGTTATACACGCATAATCTTCCCCGGCTACTCAACCAGCTAGTTGCTCATACCCTAGGGTGTGTCGGGTGGCCTTTGTTTGTCACGCATAATTTTCCAACATTCTAAAAATATAGAAGGGAATATTACTTCTAATACCTAAAGTTTCCGGGTTGCTTGGCCTTTGGGAGAAATTGGGTAACCTTGGTTGAGTTTTGGTTATTGCTCGAATTTTAGAATGTAGTTAAGAAGTTCCTATGTTACGCCCATTTCAAGAAGTGTCAATAGACTATATATAAGCTGGTCTACTCGTAGTACGGAAACGTCAAAGTTATACGATAAAAGTGAATTGTGAAATACGTCAGTGTTTTGAGAATATAATCGTCTATTTTGTAATAGATTATATATATATATATATATATATATATATATACACATAAACACACACATACATACATACATACAGAGTGATCCAAATTAAAGAAGAGGTTGTTAGACTTCTCTGTAGGAAAAACTACTGGGCAAATTGCAATCATATTTCGTACATATACCTTTCTGAGTCAATGTTTCGATTTCAGAAGAAAAATAGTCCAAATTCCGGTCGCTAGAGGGGCCGCTGCAAGCTCCGCAACTGGAATATTGCCTAACTATATAACAAATATCGGCAAAAAAGTGTTCCAAAGATTATAAATCGCGAGTGGAGCATTAGGTAAACATCTTAATTGTCGTAATGACTTAAATGCAGAAGAAGCATTGCTGTTTACTTGATAGAAGAGTATCGCAAGTATCGAGCGATCCGGTAAGGTGAGCTTCATGACCCTTCGCCTATCGTGAATTTGTGAAATAAAGCTGTGTAACTCTTTTACAAGCGGCGGTTGTACGATATAGTCCGCAACATGCAAAGTACGGAGACATCAGCGCAGATATCACCTCTGGCGGCCGAAATGGGGGCTCTTTTTCTCCTAAGAAATTGAAACAACATACTTCAGGAAAGTATGTGTACAATATATATACATATATATAATACATACACACACACACATATATACATATATATATATATATGTAATAGCAAAAATGATTGTTGCTGATGTTATATAAAAACCATCTATCTGTCTGTCCCACATAACAACACCACATAACAACACTGGGCAACGTTGTTGATAATTCAATATTTTGTTTAAATAAGTCTTGTACCTTTCTTTTGTAGGAATTATAAATTTAATATTGTTGATTCAAAATAGAGTTGCTTTAAAAATAGTCACCTTCATCTAAAATGTTCCCCCTTTTGTATTGTTAAAAAGTGGAAACCACGATACACCAACAAAAGATGTTATATATTGCCATCTAGCGGTGACAGCTTCAATAAGATGAAGATTTAAAAAACTGTAGACGATGTGAATTTGCTATTTTGACCTCTATAAAAAATAGCCTTAGATAAAAATTCCAGTTTCGCTCAGTGTAATTGTAAAGTTAAAGCTGATTTGATTTTGCATGCAATAAGATGTAAACAAATATAAAAAAAATTCGTCATAGATATCAATATGAAATTTTTAATGAAAACTATATAAATTATATTAGCACTATAAGCAAATTTTATGTTTATAGTGCTAATATAATTTATATAAACAACAGCCATTATTTGCTATGTTTGATTGTGTCAACTAGCAGTAATGGTTCTTTTTCGATCAAATGCTCATAATAGAGTTTAATAGTTTAATTTGTGCCGAAATTATTCAAGTATATAAACTTTCTTTGAAACATCAACAACTTCTTAATTATTAAGAACGATAGATTTAAAATGTTTACATCTCATCTAGGTATGTTGACAGTTTAATTTAGCTGCTCATGTCTTCGGACGAGTCGGTCGTTCTGGGCTTTCGACAGTTTAATTTGTGCCGAAATTATACATCTAAACAAAATTTCTTTAAATAGTCTCTGCTTTAATCCGTTTCTCCCGACGATTGACTTCCGAGGGAAATTCAAAAATTCTTATACAGTCTTTCATGCTGTTTGATGCACGAAAGGGCATTACACAATAAACCATAGCAAAAGTTATATATTACAACTTAAAATCGCAAGAAAATTGAAGTCAAAAAATTTGAAAACAGGATTAAATTAAATAAATATAATGAATCCTCCAAGGTAAAATACATAGTCAAATAGAAAAACAACAATGTTGTTTTAGATGATAACTAGCACCACCTAGCGGTAATATTGAGCTGGGATTGTTGCGTATTTTCGCTGAGAAAGAAGAGGCATTTTAGATAAAGGTGGCTCTGCCTTAACTGTAAATCAATTGCATTTTGTTAGGGGTTAGTACTGAAATTTTGTTCCGTTAGGGCGGCATATAATAATGAATAGTATTGATAGGTAGAGGTGCGTATCACCAGGAATGCAAGTTCTGCAACCTAACGGATGGTAGTAGGTATTTTCCTGCCATACAAACAGATACCTTTCACTCTCGGGTAGGTCGGACGGTCTGGGTCAAAGAAGACGGGAGATAGGGGATTTAAGTAAGATTACGCACTCTGTTATATAACGGTCATAGCATCTAGCAACAAATATTTTTCAAGAGAAATGTTTTGCACTTTCCGCCTTGATTATGCCTCACCATCTTTAAGCATTCAAGCATCAATATTTTTAAATCGAATATTCAAGTATAAATAATGAACCCCAATACATCCAAGGTCAGATGTTAAGCAAATGTGATGACAAATCTTTCTTCAAAATGACTAAGTTTATTAGAGTTGTCTGCCAGCCCATGATTTAAACTATTTATCAACATTTATGTTTCGTTTAAAGAAAACTTATCACAAAGTTGTTTCTTAGAACTACAGCTGAGTTATTGATGATGGATACTCAGCTTCTTTCTAATTACAGAGTTTTATATTATTGATATCCTTCCTCTCTCCAGTTTCAGTTCCCCTGATTACTCGGCGTAAGAGCATTTATTAGACACCAAAGTGATGACATAATCACGAAGGGAAAGGCGAGCATTTTCTTTCGCGATTAAATTTCAAATAAATCCAAGTAAGAATCAGGGTAACGATTGGAAAATTTAATTTCAGGTATTTTTCTATATGCATTGTGTTTAGTATCTATTTCTGTCTGATTCTAAATGAATTACTGTAAATTGAGAAAGCATATAAAGTCTCTCAAATCGCTGTCTAAAATATATTTGAAATAAATATACTTCATTAGTAGCTTAAAAGTATTAAACTGTTTGGAAGGCAATCCCATTCCTCATTACAAAAAATCAATTGATGTAGTTTTGTGAAACCGTTTTTTTTCTTTTATCTATTTTTAATTTTTGTAATGTTTTACAAGCTGGCATTTTTAGAATTTTAAGCAAAAGTTTTAAATTTTTTTACGAAATTAGTTCATTTAGATTTTGAAACAATCTGTTTCCTTTGTTTTATTATTTACAACATACGTTCGTGGTTTTGTAAAGAACCTGGCTGCCCCAACCTGGAATGGGAATCGAACCCTGAATCTGCGAATTGGCCAGCCGATGCTATGCTTTTGAGTTACTGAGACGAAATTGCAAGCTTTCTTTTGTCAAACTGCAAGCTCTACAATCACTGATTCGCAAATATTTTTTAAATATTTATAACAGAGATCTTCAGTCTGCTGATTCGACTAGCTAATTAACTTCCAAGTAAAGATTTTTTTATAAAAATACCTTTACTGTATCATAACTATATATAAAAATTTAAATTTTGTTTAAAGCAGTTTTATATACTACTTATGAGTGAATCTGTATAAAAAGAATGGCCAAAATAGAATTTGCAAAATGCTAGTACATGTACAATTGGAGTTTCCCATATCTCAAAGATTCTCCAATATCACACAGCTGTATGCAGTAAAATAATGCAAGAAAGTGCACGGAGATTTCACTTTTCTTTCATTAAAGAACTGTATAACTTATGTTGCCTGGGAAAAAATTATATATTCAATCTTAATGTGTCTTATATATTCAATCTTAATAAGATATTCAATCTTAATAAGATATTCAATCTTAATAAGATATTCAATATTAATAAGATATTCAATCTTAATGTCTTAATAGTGCTGGGATGCCATTTATGGAGAAATGCCTATGAGAAAATGCGTGTAATTTACATAACATGTTAGAAAAACGCTGAAAAGTTGACACACGTCATTAAAAAAAAAGCATTTGAGCAGTAGTAATTAAAGAATCAATTCAAGACCTAAATTCCCTACATGTATATCAGTTGCAGTGTGAGCATTAAAACCGCGTGTATACGTGCCCAACATTTTTTTTTTGTCACCAAAGGTAAAATACAATAAAATAACAATTAAATGCAAAACTAACTCCCAAAATAGCTGAATCTATTCATAAAACACTTGCATATCTCCCAATTCAATTTGATTCGTATTACGCCACCTTTGTCCAATTGAATGATAACTTCCTCATATACTCTCCACAGAAATTTCTAGAAAGAGGGCGTATCTTCCAAACAAAAGGATGCATTTACAAAGTTTCATTACTTTCGGAAACTCGCTCAAAGTCGCCAAGTTGACAATATTTCGCCAAAGTCAGACAACCCTTTCATACTATAATATAAATGGTTGCTTGCAAATGTGCTTTTATTTTGTTGAGAACTCCTTGTCAGGAAAAATGTTACGTATTTGTAACATTATTATTTGATTCATGATTGATTTACGATATAGATCATGACTCTTGACATCATTCACACAAAATTTAAACATTCTAATCGAATCTTGCTGATATATTAGTATCCTCACATCTGCAGCTTAGTATGGCATTTAGCATTATTTTACAGAAGTAGTTGAGTTTGAAGTTTTTGAATGAATTTTTGAGCAGTTGTGAATGTTTTTCTAGTGAGTCCCCAATGATGGTGCCAGTATATTTAACTTTCTCGCATGCATAAGGTGGCATTCAGACTATATTATTACTCCTTATTTAATATTCTTTTAACTAACCAGGTAATAAAATATAGAAGTCTATGTAGAACAGAATATTATTCGGGATTCATGCAAACGAGAATTCGCTGGACTCATTACATATCGAGAGTGACATCCACAGAGATCATTACACACCCATTAACCGAATTAAACCAATTAATTGAATCGTTTATATTCCATTTAATACAACTGAACAAAAGTTGCTTCTTGGTACTGCAAAAGAGTTATTGATCAATATCCTTTAGCGTCATCTTAATTACATAGTTTAGTATTATTGACATCTCTCTCCCGTTTCACAAATTTCACTTCAGGCCCCTTGATTACTCTGCGTAAGAACATTTTTTAGAGACCAAAGTGACGCCATAATCACCAAGGAAGGGACGAACATTTATCTCGCGATTAAATGAAACCTAAAGTCAGGTATTGATCATTCAGACATGGCAACGATTATCGAAAGAGATTTACTGACTGCAATTTTCTATATATGTTTCGTTTAGAGCAATTCTTGTCTTATTCCAAATATAGTACTCCATTTTGGTTGGATTTTGAGTATTTTTTTATGTATTTGTTAAAACTTAGGCGTTATTTGATTAGTTTTTATTCTGTTTACTCTAACATGTAAGAATCGATTGTATGAAAGGGATCCTTGATAGAAAGATTTGAAAAGATGAATATTATTTTTTGTTAGGCTATAAAAGGTTCAAATAGTTTAGAAACGAAAGACATATATATTTGGTAAATTATTTACCCCTGAGGGTTGGAGTCCCTGAGGTAAATATTTAGTAAATGATAAGAAAGTACAGATAGATATAAATTCAGTCTTTTCAAATTTAAAAATTTGGATAAAGCACGACAGATTATAAGAGTTCTATAGCACTGACCTGCGTAGCTAATATTAGGGATATATATTTCTTTTTCAGAACGCTTCTGAGACCGGAGTCCCATGTTTCAGGGACCCCAAATGACAATGTTAATGCTACGAATGTAAAGAGTTTCCTCTATTCAAATAATACATAGCGGATCTTTGCTTTTATTCATGACCTTTGTTCTATTCAAGTAGAAACTACTTTTACAGGCAGGCATTCCTATTACGTGAATGTATGGTAGCCATATTTTGAATTTCAGGATAGGGTTATCAGATTTGGCGATTTATTGTAAACTTGGCTACTTTTCCAAGCTTAGTTATACAGGGTTGATGAAATAAAATTGTCCAGGAAAAAGCCTTCTAATGATCCCTTTGCTGTTTAGATTAGGTTTCCACGAAATTCAGAAAAAACTTTTCCGAGCCAGTTGTTTTTTGTCAATCCTATATTTATATATACAGGGTTGCCAAAATAAAACTGGCTCGGAAAAGTTTTTTCGGAATTTCGTGAAAACGTAATCTAAACAGCAAGGAGATCATTAGAAGACTTTTTCGGGCCACTTTTGTTTTATCAACCCTGTATGTTTCATAGGAAACGTAATTACTGAATATTCGAAAAATGCCAAATATGATGTGAAATTTCGATTATTTAAGAAAAGCATGTTACTTTGACCAAAATACAATTTATGATGATATTTAAAAGCTCAGATTTAAAAAGGTATAAAGGTGTTAGACGTTTACAAAACTTACTAAATATTTAACTATTTTAAACAACGAAGTATTTACTTATTTCATTCTCTTAGCATAGAAAAGAGATGTTTATTAATACGAAGGGAAATCATGTGCATTTATCACAGAAAGAAAAAAGTTTTATATAAAATTACATGTATAATTTCACAGAAATTATTTATAGACAAAAAATATTATCAATTACCTAAGAGAGCTACCAATTAATAATGTAACAATTCCTTTTGAATGTAATTAAAATTTAATGTTAAGAAAATAAATATTTCAACAAATTAATTCAAGTACACTCACTGACATTGAAAGTTGCTCACCAAGAAGAAAACATGGCACAACCGCGAAATGATGGAAATAACTAGAGGGCGGGCTGGTATGCAAATGATCACAGTCTGGTGTGATCGTTCATGACCGTACACCAGTGAGTGGCGCTGTAAGCATGAGACAGTGTCCTTATAAACTGGCGTGTAGTCGACGCCCCATCAATGCGAAAAGAGTCGGCCGAATAAGTGTGGGACCAATAGAAACGCCAGCTGCCTCGTTGCCGCTATCTTCTGGATTTGAAACGTAACGTTCAACAGGTGTGAACACGTCTGCCGGCGTGTCGACTCATCTACCAGGGTCTGCCAACATCAGGCGTCTGTTCGACACCATGCCAGACCGTATTGATGCTTGTTTCGCAGCACGAGACGGTGCGACGCGCTATTGAGGATGACATTATAGTGTACCACAGCTCCCTCTGTACGTGTTCTGCTGCGCTGATCATGTATATCATTCATCTGTATCCTTCCATCAATAAGATTTCAGGTCCATCCCATGCTTCCTTCTTGGTGCGCAGCCTTCATTGTCCGTGAGTGTATTATGAATTTAGTAATTCGTTCTTTTTATATATAAAACATGTAACTATAGATGCTTAAGGCAAAAGTATATTGCTTGGATATTGAGTAATTTTTTAAATTTTTTTTTGTAAATCTAAACTACATAATATATACACAAATGCAATTATTTATTTGTAGAAAAGGAGGTAAAATAATTTAAAAGAATATTCAAGCCGTAAGAATCTTTTTATAAAATAGGAAAGTAAGTGAACATTTTACATCTGACGTAGTTTGAAATTATTCAACTAATGTTATAATCTGATTTGTTATTAGATTGATTTCTTTTTAGGACTTATCAACATCAAATGCCTGCTTGGTCGCCTTTATTATTCATGTAAATTTATGACTTCATCCCTAGGTGAAATATATTAAACTGTCTTGCATCTATTACAGGCAGTCTAAATTTTTGTATATATTCTCATTTGATACATGCATTTAAAAAATATGAAATTTTCATCAATATCAATCCACAGTTTTGATTAAACGGATAGTGTTCTTGTTTTTTGTCTGCATGTTTGGGATTCGAATTCTTGATATAAGGGAAAAATTAGAAGAATGCATAAACGTTTGTAGTTCGTTATATTTGTCGTCATATCTAATTGTTTCTTAAACATTAAATTGGAAATAAATATATTTTGCGATTTTATAATATTAATAATATTCTTCAGAAAATTAATAATAAAAATACATATACAATGTCTAAATCTATTCATGTACTTCAAATCTCCTTTCTTCTCAAAAGGTTGTTATTGTTTTTGTATCCTTCTGTTCAAGTAATGTCGTGAGTACACATATCATCTTCATACCGGAGGTTAAAGTCCTTGCTACTAAGGACTCCAGAACGATGCACATTGTCAGCGTTTCATTCATTGAATCAACTAATTAAATGACAAATCTTAAAATCCAGATTTTAAAGTCACTTTATTAAAAAACCATCCTACAGACGTTCAACAAATGAATAATTTTATGCCAAAGTGCTTTCGAATACCTTCATGCTCTTCCTCAGTGGCGATGGAATCAGAACAGATGCCATCATGCCTAAATACATTCCAATGACGTCAAGCAAAATTTGTATATTACGAAAATTGCCATCCATACAAAATTATGAATTATAAAACAGATTTAAAATTATAAAATTTATAAATCTCAAAGATAAACATTTTTTTTAAACTGTTTTTAAAAACATAAACTACTTTAGAACATTATTTCAAATTAAAGTTACTGTGTAAAGGCATGTAACACGCACGGCATCGAAAACGAGTCACCAGGCATAACTTAGGACCTGAAATGGGCTAAAATTACAAATAGAAGTACGATATAAATAAATAAAAAGGGATTCTAAAGTAAAATAGAAAGGGGGGGGGGGGGGGGGGTTATTGCAGCTGATCAAAATAAATAATTTTCAAAAAAGGGGGCGAAAATTATCTTTATTCACTTATAGGGCTAAGACGGTCCTTTGTTTACCATTTTTTACGTCTCTTGCTTGTTCAGACAAACGTATACTGACCGTACGTTTAGTACTACGGATATAAAATCCAACATTATCCCTAAATTTATCAGTACGAATACGATTGAACGTAGTAGTAACAGTTGAATGAGAGGGTTTAAAATTAAATTCAGTACACAAATTGTTAAGAGGACGAAAAATTTTAGGATTTTAAGGACAAATAGCTTTAAACGGTAAACGTTCAATGATGAGAATAATACTAGAATTCTGTTGTAAAAACTTATGGCGAATATTAGCAAAGATTTCATAAACAAACTCATAAAAGTAACCGGAATCCTGACCGAGTTTAAAAATTAAATCTATTTCCCTGTTTAAAGATGTAATCATGGAACTAACATTAAAAGCGCGATTAAAATATGCATTGAAGGAAGCCTTTTTAGACGAAATGAGGTGAAAAGAATTAGCCGAAATTCACGTGTTAGTAAAAGTGGGTTTGCGAAAAACAGACGTCTGAAAATTAAAAGAATTATCCAAACAAACCTCATTCAGTTCCAGGCAAAGTTTAAATTTTCAAACTTCTGCTTTTCGCAAATCCACTTTTACTAACACTTGCATTCCGTCTAATTCTTTTCACCCCATTTCGTCAAAAAAGGCTTCCTTCAATGCATGTTTTAATCGCGCTTTTAATGTTAGTTCCTCGCTTTAATGTTAGGTGTCAAGCGAAATCTTGATTTTATTTTGGTTTTTAAACTAAAATTTAATAACTTTTATTTATTTATAATTTATACATCTGTTTTCTTCACGGGACTAGTCATTTAAAAATTAGAATAGACGTTAAGATCATTGACTATGTGTAATAGATAGAATACTTAGATAGATGTAATACAGTCTCATGATCGCCGTGGCTGTTCTTTCTAAGTTTTTTCTTCCAATTCTCCTCAAATTTTTCAACTCCTAAAGTGCCCTATTACGGGACAAAACTCTGTATTACTGAGATGTATGCGGACATGCAGAATTGAGTTTTGTATAGAAATGAAAAATATCTTCCGTCCTTGATTTTAATAATTTAGCTTCATTAAAATTACGAAAAAAAAAAATAGAAGCTATAAACTTTAGTTCCCAAAAATAAATAAAAATGTTGAGTAAATTATGTAAATTATGATCCCTCCGCCTCTGTAATTTTTCCTATGTGTGTACTTAAACGTTTTATCTTTACACGGCTATCAATAAATGTTATATCTCTCTATATTAAAAAAAAGAAAGTAGCAGCCGCTGCTGTTTGACAAATTTCGCATTTCTTAAGTTTCTCTGTCACGTAGCGCAAAATCTGTAGCATACATAAATATGAAATTTGGTACATTTGTAGAGAAAAATTATGGGAATGCACTGATATAAAACATTTTTTCGATTTAAAAAGTTAGTTTAGGAAATATTTAATGTCAAATTTAAAGGAAGAGATTTTGAGCTGCGAGTTCGTGTCCTGGACAGACTAGCAATAGCAAGACTTCGAATTTTTGATGGCATGTATCTACATAGTTAAAGTTTTGCGGGAAGGAGCTCTTTTTATAAATTTTGATTTAGTTTATGAGTTATTCTTTTTCTTATAAACTTATTCATGAAAAATTTTTTTCTTTACGGACGAAGATTTGAAACTATTTTTTATCATAAATATTACAATTTAATTGTTATATTTCACAACAGTTATATGTTTCATTGTTGGAAATCTCTCTATACTGAAAGCGTAACACGATATATTGTCATTGTATTGCGAACAAACGGCAAAACAAACAGTAATGAAATTTTGCCGTTTGTTCGTAATACAGTAAGCAGAATCGTTTTTAAAAGCAGGCGACGGGATATAGATTGTGATGCAGGCTCAGCGAGCGTCAGGAAGTTGGAGACGAAGCCTCCCAACTCACGAAACGAGTTTAGGGCATGGCGAGCGTAGAGAGATGGGAATTGAAACTTGATGAAATTGTTTGCAAAACGAGTTAAGTTGGGCCAGGCTAATAAAGGTTAGAAACTCCAACGAGTGCATCACGGCTGCGGCGAGCTCTGATCAAGGAGCGGCAGGAATGGAGGGTGGAATCTTGAAGTTTAACGAGTTTCAGCAAACTCAGGATACGTAGGCGGTCCGACAGCTGGCGTGAAAGAGCTCGCAAAGCAAGCTCCAGGGCTGGAGTATGTCAGTTAACATGGGACGGCCCCAACAGGCGTATTACGCCTGTGTAGCAGGTGGCACTAAAGTGCTCGCAAAGGGTGTTGGCTAGCAAGGGGTGAAAGGGTGAGGGAGCACAGGACACTTAAGCATACGCGTGAGCCGACCGAATGAAAGAGCTGACGAAGCGTGTTTTAGGCCTGGTGAATGTCAGGTAATAAGGGACAGTTTCCGACGGGTGTATTATGCCTGCATAGCAGGAGGTACTAAAGTGCTCTCGAAGTAAGTTAAGCGCTTGTGAGTAAGCGCTTGTGAGTAAGATGCGAAGCCTCTCGACTCGCAAAGCGAGTTACGGGGTCAGTGAGTGTAGCGGGCAGGAGGCTGAGTCCCCTAGTTGCTTTTATTAATGTAAAGGAGTTTTGTATTTAAATGATATATCCACTTCAAAAAAAAATTCTCGTAAATTTTCTTGTAAATGGATTTTTTTGACTTGTGTCACATCTGTTGCGATACCTAAATTGTGTATTTACCCTCGCTTACATTTTCCCACTCCCATTTTCACGTTAGGAGTTCTTTTCGGGTAATAGTGTTTATTTGCAATAAATGTGAAAAAGAGGGGTGTGTGTTGTTGTTGTTGAGACCCAGACCGTCCGACCTACCAGAAAGGTGTAAGGTAACTGTTTGGATGGCCGGGAAGTGCCACCCAATTTAGACCGGAAATCAGTGGGGGACGCATCCACAGGGACCGTACCCTCCTTCCCCTACCACCAACCTCTCGGAAGGTCTTACGGACTCACATGTTTAACGTGATCGTACTCCGCGTGAACACGGCGGCTGTTTTGGCAGCGGCTGGAATCGAACCCGGGCTTACCGAGTGCAACTCCAGCGCGCTAACCAATGGGCTACCGCGCCCAGAGGGGTAAATTTTTAAGCAAATGGTTTTATTTTAGAGAAGCGTTATTAGACGAAGCGTATTTCAGGCCTAGTGAATGTCAGGTAATAAGGGACAGTTTCCAACGGGTGTATTATGCCTGCGTAGCAGGTGGTATTAAAGTGCTCTCGAAGTGAGTTATGAGAGCGCTTGTGAGTAGTTAGCGAAGCCTGCCGACTCGCAAAGCGAGTTTCGGGGTTAGTGAGTGTAGCGGCCAGGAGGCGAAGTCCCCTAGTTGCTTTTATTAATGTAAAGAAGTTTTGTATTTAAATGATATATCCACTTAAAAAAAAATTTCTTCATTTTCTTGTAAATGGATTTTTTTGACTTGTGTCACATCTGTTGCTTTACCTAAATTGTGTATTTACCTACGCCTACATTTTCACACTCCCATTTTCACGTTAGGAGTTCTTTTCGGAAAAAGTGTTCATTTGCAATAAATGTGAAAAAGATGGGTGTGTGTGGAAACCCCAGGTCGTCCGAGCGGGGTGTGTGTCGAAAGCCCAGACCAACCGACTCGTCCGAAGACTTAGAGTAATAGTTTGGGTGGCCGGAAGCGGGGTGTGTGTCGAAAACCCAGACCATCCGTCTCGTCCGAAGACTTAGAGAAACCATTTGAATGGTCGGAGCGGGGTGTGTGTGTAAATTTTTAAGCAAATGGTTTTATTTTAGATCAGTATATCACCAAGTGCTAAAGTGACCAATTAAAAAAAATAAATTTGAAATAACTTTTCGGCGTGGATTTAGCATTGACACTAATTCTGTCATATTATGCCTAAATTTTCGTTTTATTTTATTTGTGGCTCAACAGGTTGTTAATAATGTTTTTTTGACAGCAGCTATTTTGATAGCCCTTAGTTAAATCCAAAATTGATAACATTGGATAACATTATTCTATCGTTATACTAACTATGAGATTGGAAAAAATTTAAAATGAAATATTTTTGAATTCGATTCATAAATACCAGTAATATTGTAAAAGTCTATAGTATATAATAAATGATTTCACTTTTAAGTATAAATTTTTGATGATTCTCTGCCATCTTTCAAGAAAGCAGGACTGAATAAGGTCGCTGCGAGTCATAATTGAAATTTATGGTATTAATTGACCATCGTTTCCAGACTGCTTAGGTCAGTCATGGGGGAAACCTGTTTTACGCCCTGGCACAATCTACAGTGTATGGTTACTTAAAGATTTCTCAGTGATGCTTTTTTACCTTGAATAATTCGAAGGATGCAGCACTTAGATAGAGTTTTGCACTTAGTTGAGGCATGTTTCATCTAGCGGTAAAAAAAACAAAATGCATTGCAGAACAGTTCTGACTCACCAATTTTTTCCAACCGCTACGGTTGGTGTCATAAAATGGAATGTATGCGTAATACTACTGTCAAAGTAAGAGGTGGAACCTATGTATATATATAGTTGATGCTCCACATGTATAAAATATGAGATCAGAGAAATTTAGATGCTAAATCCCTATAGATAATCTGGAAAAAATAATAAATATCGAGTTTCTGGCGGAATTTGGCGAACATTTTCTTTCAGTGATTGTAATGCTTTTTCGATGTAATGCTTTTTAATTCTCAGTGATTGTGATGCTTTCTTAACGATGTGTTTACGTTTGCAATCTTTTCTGAATTTAAGTATAAATCAAATAGTTTATTGTTTTTTTAGGTAAGTGAATAATATATGTAAGTTACGTATACTATTTCAGGTATTTAGTTAATTTTTTGTTGGCCCAAGATTTAGTATTATTTTAACTACATTTTTCAAGCTGCAAATAAATACTTATTTCAAGTTGTAGTCAAATTGACTTTCAAGCACTTGCTTTACTATTCGAAAATATTAAGACCTTATTTTATAGTTTTATGTTTTTGTTGTGGGTGTAAAGACTTACAATGTCATAAACACAAAATCCGCCTATAAGGGGCGTTCCTAAAATTAGTAAGACACTCCCATAGCAGATATCAGCATCCATGGAACGATTTCGCGCTTACTATACGCGTCACTAGTTTCCGTAGGGTTCATATTGGAAAACGAACTCCAGAACTGTAAACATTCTCATACGATGGTGTACTACCAAGGTATCTGGTATGCCTATGGCTTTAAGGACAATAGTTAAGATGGTTCAAAGTTCTTTATTATTATACTACTGAAACGATTGCTTATCGCAATCATACACATGGAAAATTACACATGGTTTGCTAAAATATTTATATAATTGGATATTGGAGTGCATGTTTGTAAGGTGTGGATTCGATATCTCCTGAAAAAGTTCATACACTTCTGTATGAAATTTATGTCCAGAGACAAACAAAAAGGAAATAAAACACGAATTTGGATGGTTTAAACACGAATCGTTCTAGTTAAGATGTTCACTATATTTATTACATTTAAGATTTTTACCATACAATAGTTTTGTATGGAGGAACAGACCCTGAACCTGTTAACAGATCCCTGAACAATGGTGGTAGTAACATTATTTATGGGGAAAACAATAGTTTAAACTTCGTTGTGAATTCAAGTTCTTCAAACCCCGTCTATGTTTTGAGTTTCTAGGACCAGGGGTTGTTGAGATATAAATAAAAAAAACGCAAAATTTTTATCCTTCTGGTAAATGCCATTATGCAGACGATTATTTTCTGAAAATTTATGTGAAGAAAATTATATTTTATTGCGCGATACAATTTATCCAAATTTTGTTTTTAAGGAAGACGAGTTTTATATTAAAATAATGAAGGAATGGATAGAATTATTTTCGTATAAACGATCGGTATTATGTTTTTGAAAGAGTTATAACAATCAAAGCTTTGAGATATAAATATAAAATTGCGGGAATTAATGATATTTTTAATTTTATAAGTTATCTGTATTATTTCGGAATATAAATTTTAAATTCATATATTTTTTATTATGTTTCACCGATATTTGAAACAGGATGGCACGTCTTTAATTTGGCCTATGTTGGATCAAATATCCAATTATGTAAATATTTTAGCAAATAAGACCAGGTAGCATTTATCTTCAGGTTTTCCAGTGAAGATAATTTTGTATAGAAATAACAGAGATTCTTATGCATCTTTTGTGGGAATTAAATTGAATATTATCATAGAATCTACTGTAGAACAATATAATTTATAACACTGATAGGATTTGCAAATATTTTAAATAACGACCAACTTCGAGTATATCTGCTGGTTGTACATATTACCAAAATTCAACAAAATATTTTTAATCTATTGTTCTCACTTCGTCAATTTCGCAACATTAAAAAGTCACCAAGTTGTCGACATCCTGCCAAATTTGCCGAAAAAATTATCGCCAAGCACTACAGAGTTAGAAGTGGGGGCAAACTGTCGGAGAAATGGGTTCAAATATTAGAATATTTTAATAAACTATTTATCAATTTGGCGTCATTTTCGTTAACTAAGCGCAATTTTTGCAATTTTAACCATATATTCGTCAATCTGGGGCGAAATATCGTCCAGTTGGCTGTATTTTGGTAAATTTGTCTCCAAGTTTGCTTAAATTTATCGCCAAACGTTACAAACAAACGGAGACAAGAGCATTTTTCATATATATAAATGACTGTTGACGAATTGTTAGACGCCAAAATATAAAACTATTACAAAAAATGGAGCGAACAGGATCCACAACAAAGATATTTACAAGTTTATGGTATAATATTACATATGAAAAGATAACATATTTTACAATATTTAATATATTTTTTTAATTTTAAGGGTTTTTTATACATTTATTTGAAAAAAAAAGTATCTTCTCAAGAACGAAACTTGCTAGCCCTCTAAAATTTATATCAATCAATTTCTAATGAACAATTACACAAGAAAGGCTTATTTACCTAACATTATTGAAAGTTTTGATTTTTGGATGTACTTTACAAAATTTCAGCCGAAAATTTGGGAGTGTTTCGAACTTTCGAATGCGTTTAAAATTAATAGACTTCCAGTATACACAGATTGTAGTTTCTGTTCCAAACATCGCTTGAAACGCTCCATTCGTTCGTGAAATATATTCTCGACAGACTCACACACGCGCACAGACATCACCTCAAAAACGGTCGATTCGTATTCAGGGATGCTTGAACGTGCTCTTCCGTCGAAAACTCGAATTCGAATTTTTGGCACCGTCACAACACATTCCCTATACTTTATACTATGTATATAGGGAAAGAAAAATCATTTCTTTTGCGCTGCGCACTTTAAGATTACTAACTCTTATTTCTTACCCACTGTTGCATCAGTATTTATTTGTAATAAGTATGAAAGACTAGTGTAAATGCTGAAACAGATATTTTCATTCCAAATCACTTTTTCCACAATTACTAAAATGACACTGAGAAAGTACGGAAATTGAAATAATTTTATGGTGTAGATTTAATATTGGTACTAATTTTGCCATTTCAAGACTTAATTATATTATATTTTATTTATAGACCTACAGGTAATAAAAGTGTATTTACGAAAACAGCCATATGGACAGTCCTTAATTAAGCCTTAAACGGATAACATTGTTTTATCTCTGAAGAATGAGAAATATGAAATTGAAGTATTTTTGCTTATCCATATCAACCAATAAGATCTCAAAAATATACATTATATATACAATGATATTGTTTATATAATGATTTCTACTGCTACTCAAAATATAACTAGAGCTTCCTGGAATAAATTCGCAAGTAATTGAAAAAGGTAAGACTTATAACCGCGAATTATCCGCTCCAAAACACATTGACAGTTTATAAGGAAACGTGAAGAAATACGCTCTATACGATTGCATAAAATATCGCCAATTCTGAATTTAGAGCAATTGACAGCTACTTCGCTATTTCGTAAACTTCTTTAAATATAATATATATATTGCATATACTATTATACATCTGTAGATTCTGCAGGACTGTCCAAATACAGGTCGCATCCAGATTGTAAAATAATGCTGTGTTGGATTTATAAATAAAACATTTAAAAAAAAATTAATTATTAGGGACTTCTAACATAAATTAACAACATTTAAGTGTAACTTTTAACAAGGGCGTATTGGCAAATTTTTAATTGCAATCCATAATTCTCAAATATTCGTAACATTTGCTCAAACATTATCTTGGAATTCAATTTTCCTTCTAATCGATTCTCCTATAAAGAGATAGATATTGTCTAACTCTAAAGTACCAAATTTTCTGATATGTTAAATTTTTGTTAGTTTTCCAAACGTCGCCAAACTTTTGTCAAATTTTCCCCAAGGTTGCCGAATCATCATAAATTTGTCGCCAGGTGAAATAAATAACAGATTGTCAAACAGAGAGAAGACCTTGTCTTATAGACTCGTAATATTTATTTCATTTAAATTTTTGGCAATAATCAATACCATAATCAATGGCGATCTGAGCTAAAATTTGCAAATGAAGTTCTATGCTATATATTTTGGCTAAGTTATAAATAAAATGAAATATGCACTAAACTTCCGATAATCGGGCATGTTCAGTGCTTCAGCGGTGCCGGATTATTGCATGTCAAACTAAAATAGGGGTAAAAAATAACAAATATTAATTTTAAAAAATGGAAAATAAATGTGATATTTTTTGGTATTATACAGATTGAATTACACTGTACAGTACGCAGAACAACATGTAAATTAATTTAAAAATTATAAGGGAAACTTTAATGTATCTAAATCTGTATATAAAGGCATTTAGTTTATTACAGTACCTCAGTGCAACCGAATGAACCGAGCCGAAAAATGCCATCGACAGAATTTTTGGGCTTCTATGCAATAAATGCGCGCCCCCTATAACCCCCTATTTTACAAATTATTGTTAGGGACGTGTAAAATGTCCTCACTGGAGTCTCTTTTGAACACAGATGAAGGAAACACCCATGCAAGCACCCTTTCCTATGACGTGATTCTAGGGCTTTCTTATGCTGAAGTTCGAAAAGAGTTGCCAGATTTGGCAATTTACCGCCAATTTGGCGACATTTGGCTACCTTTTGACGGTTCGAGAATCACTTCAAAATAACAAATAATATCTATGAAAAATATAGATATAGATAATATATAAAGATTAAATGTATGGAAAAGTCTAGTGGTGTTTCATATCCAGATTTTCTTTCAATTATAAGTTAAAATTAATCTTTTATCCATTTCTTTTGTGTCATTAGGCACAATTCCAGAACAGTATAAAATATTCAAAATATTTCCTGAAATCATTTGTTAATTCTGAATTAGAAAAATTTTCTAAAGCTGCGACTAAAATAAATCTCTCCTTTTTTTTTTCAAACCAAAATTACGCTCAAAACTTCGCATTATTTTAATCCTCCCTCATTTCGGAAATGCGAATTCTCTGTGTTAATGAATACTGCCTCCAAGATAAAGGACTCCAGTTAAACATCTTTCAAAACATTTCCCATTTGCCGGGGAACTGCAGCGCCATCTTTCTTTTCTGGAAACTTATCTCAAGAAACTTGTGTTCCTGCCTCGGGAAATAATTAGGACTTGATCATAACGAGTTTTCGAAATTTTTAACGCGTCTATCAGTGTGTGCTTTCCTATTTTGCTAGAGATAAAACTGAACGACTTGTCAGAATCACTAACTGTATCTTCTAGAGAGCAATTAGGTCATTTAACTACAGAGATAGATGCTGTTAATTCGCAACAAAATGGGGATATAAAAACAAAAACACATAACTTTCTTTAGACTAAAATTGTTTTTGCAAATAAAGCTATGAAAATTTATTATTAGATATCTGATGTAAAAAATTAGAACTCGTTATCATGTTTTGCAATTTACAGGATTAAAACATGAAATATACTTAACTAAAAAATCATGTTATAATATCCTATGGCGAACTGCGACAATTCCCGTAATAATGGAAGTTTAATTAATGGAAGTTTATATAGTTATGAGTCAATATGGCTATTAGTCTGAAACGCGTATCTATTCAAAAGCTTTTTAAAATCCTATATTTTAGTATACAATTTGGTAATGCATCTGATTGACAACTGTTGCCATGTTTTTTGAAAAATTCGAATTTTTTTAGAACAACTTATAAACGTAATCTCAATGCAGGAAAGTAGTTATATTTTTATTTTAACTAGCTTTGATACACGCAACTAGCGGCCATTTTCTTTACAATCACTTTTCTTAAACATATGAATACGCGTCTGCAATAATCATTTCAGAACTTTAATAAATGTTTTTACACGTCATGTCTATATGCTGTTCTAAGCAAACGACGTATTTCAAACGAATCAAACAAATTTTAGATGATAAAATTGATGTTTTTAAATAAATGCGTCTAGTTTCAATTCAAGTAAGAAACACAAAAAATTGGAAAATAAATATATTGTTCATATGTTTGGCGAATTGGATTTACTAGATTAATCGTTTTCCAGCCATCGCCATTTTCAATTTTTCACTGTCTGACTACAAAAACACAAGTCAAGATCAAACTTGGCGAGAAAGAAAAGATGAGCGCAAATCCTCAAGACCTCAGTCAGTGGCCGAATACAAAAAAAATCCTATATTTAACGGGCCTTTTTTTTCCCCTACGAAAAGAAGACATTTAACACTTCAGACGAGATCACGTATCTTTGAAACCGTCACTTTCCATTTTAATCTTTTGATATAGCTTTAAAATATGTCAAAGTATAATATTTATTTCGACATTATTTATTTGAATTTGTATGACAAATATAGTTCATAATAAATGATAATGTACATTGCCTTAAAAATTCAAATTGTAACTAAGTCAGAAAAATATTTTCGATTATGGGAAAACACGTTCAAAATATTTATTATATATATCTTAACATTATATTTAATTAAAGGACGTTATTTGACTGAAAGAGATAAACTTGATTATCCTCGCATTCTTAGTGCAAGAAAATGGTTGGCCTTCTGTCAAAATATGATATACGTATTAAAAGGCGCTCGGAACGTATAATTTAATTGCATTCATGTGAAAATGTCTTTTGAATAGAATCATAAATGGGATCTCGAGTTTGGAAAAATCGTTAATTCAGATATTTAATTATTGATTGAAATTTTATATAGCTAGAAGTTTTTTCCTCCCACAAAATGGAACGCAAATAATTTTAAATGTGAAAAAAATATCACTTGATTAAATTTGTTTTATTACAGCTTTAAAAATGCATTAAACTTTTAAAGGCAAAATACCTTTGAAATTACTTGAGCTATATAAAATTTTAATCGATGTTCCTTTTATTAAATGAAACATGAAATTTTATGGGAATTGACATACATTTTAAGCCCTTTTTATTTTGTTTTCGAAATATTAAAAGCAAATGTTTCTGATAGCAAAGAAAGAATTAAGACATAAATGTGAAATAATAACATTTTGCAGTCTTTAATATGTAAAAGTTATACACGCATAATCTTCCCCGGCTATTCAACCAGCTAGCTGCTCATACCCTAGGGTGTGTCGGGTGGCCTTTGTTTGTCACGCATAATTTTCCGAGATTCTAAAAATATAGAAGGGAATATTACTACTAATGCCTAAAGTATCCGGAGTGTTTGACCTTTGTGACAAATTGGGTTACCTTGGTGACGCATTTAAAATGTGGAGTTTTGGATATTGCTCGAATTTAGACTTTTAGCTAGGAAGTTTCTAAGTTACGTCAATTTCTAAGTTACGGCAATTACGAAGATACTAAGTTACGTCAAGAAGTGGCCACAGACTATATATAAGCTGGTTTACGTGTAGGAAGAAACGTTATACGATAGCAACGTTATACAATAAAAGTGAATTGTGAAATACATCAGTGTTTTGAGAATATAATCGTCTATTTTGTAATAGATTATATATATATATATATATATATATATATATATATATATATATATTTATATATATATATATATATTTATATATATATATATATTTATATATATATATATATATTTATATATATATATATATATATATATATATATATATATATATATATATATATATATATATATACACACACACACATACATGCACGGTGATCCAAATTAAGGAAGAGGTGTTTAGATCTCTCCGTAGGAAAAACTACTGGGCAAATCGCAATCAAATTTCGTACAAATACCTGAGTATGCATTTCGATTTGAGAAGAAAAACAGTTCAAATTTCGGCCGCTAGAGGTGCCGATACAATCTCCGCAACTTGCATATTGCCTAACTATATCACAAATATCGGCATAAAAGTGTTATAAAAATTACAAATCGTGAGTGGACCACTACGTAAACATTTTAACTGTCGCAATGACTTAAATGCAGAAGAAGCATTGCAGTTTACTTGATAGAAGAGTGTAACAAGTACCTCTCGATCCGGTAAGGTGAGCTTCATGACACTTCGCCTATCGTGAATTTGTGAAAAAAAGCTGGGTGACTCTTTTACAAGCGGCGGTTGTACGATATATTCCGCAATATGCAAATTACGGAAACATCAGCGCAGATATCACCTCTGGCGGTCGAAATGGGAACTCTTTTTTTCCTAAAAAATTGGAACATCATACTTTAGGAAAGTATGTGTACAATATATATATATATATATATATATATATATATACAGGATGTCCCAAAAATGACTGACACGTTTGAAAAATGCATTAAAAGGAAACAAATAGCGATAGAAATGTAGCGTCTGCTGCATTGTACTTGGGAAACCAGAGGATGTTAATCCGCCAATTTTCAAAATTTGTTACAAAGGTCTCCAACAGATGGCGCTGCTGAATGGAAAAACTAATAAACGGTATAACCATGTTGCAAAAACTTCAATACGATGATTTCAAAATAACCACCATTTACAGCAACAATATGGCGCAATCTGAGAACAAAATTCGCAGACACCTGTGCAAACATTTCAGCCAGAATGGTCAGGTCAAGAAATATTCGCTATTCAACCGAATAAACCGTTTTCAACGAATAATCCAACAACTTGAAATCTTAGAGAAACATACGCGAAAAGAATGCTGAGCAAAGTACAGAATGGGTGTCTGACAGTCCCTGCAGCTATCACAAAACCGCAGCGCCATCTGTTGGAGACCTTTGAAACAAATTTCGAAAATTGGTTGAATAAAATTCTCTGGTTTCCCAAGTACAATGCAGGAAACGCTACATTTCTATCGCCTTCTGTATTTTTTTAATGAATTTTCCAAATGTGTCAGTCATTTTGGGACACCCTATATATATATATATATATATATATATATATATAAAGAATGAAAGTAGAAAAGAACGGGAGTGACCATATGAATTACATAAGAATGGTAGGGGTGGATTGCGACACCCCTTTCCCGCTTATATGATTACTGATTTATATGATTTATTATTATTACTGACAAAAAGAATAGAGGCACTTTACAAAAGAATAGGAATTGATATTAAAACAATAAAATATCCATATTTGGTCCTGATCCCCAAATTACACAAAACACCTGTCAAGTTTCGAACTGTGACGGTGGGATGTGGTTCATATTTGGAAATAGCAAACAAAAAACTTTTGGATTTACTCATAATAGTTACGCATGATATCAAAAGACATAACTCTATTATGATAAAAAACGGACAAGAACTGATAAACCGACTAAAGTTTTGTCATAACGATATCAACTTTAGGAGTTACGACTTCCGAGATCTTTTTAACAATATTGATTTGGATAATTTACAATTGATTCTGAAAGATCTACATGAAGAATACGATCTAAAGCAATTTATAACTTATAGAAGATACATAGACTTGGTGGAATTGGTATTGAAAGAAAACATACTACACGACGGAAGCAATTTTTACAAACAAATCAAGGGCATACCTATGGGAGGGAGTTGCTCCTCAATACTAGCAGATATATATCTATCTAAATACGAAAGAGGCACTCATATCCTATCGGAAATGCCCTACTTCCGTTATGTCGATGATGTGATAATTGGGGGCTTTGAAAACACCCCATGTTTAGACTTTTCATTCTACCCAAGCGAATTGGACCTTATTGAAAATCCAGCGTGTGAGGACGGATCGGTAAAATTCTTGGATTTAGCTATCAAAAAACACAAGAAATATGGAATATACACAGAGTTACACGACAAAAGAGATTCATACAGGATCAAGGTAAATCATATAATCGATTGGAACTCAAACCTTGCAAAGTATGTCTTCAGAAATATAATAATTGGACATTTTAGAAGAAACCAAAATTATAATACTTTTAGGAAAGACTGCATTTGCAAATGTAAAAAATTTGCAGATGAAGCTATAAAAAGAAATTATCCAGTCAATTTTGTACAACATTATTACAAATCGTTTTTTAAAGAAAATTTGTAATTTGATTGTTGATAGAGATTTAATATTCATGACTGCGAACTATTATCCTGATATTTCTCTGCGCATGAGCAACTTTACTTATATAAAGAGACGTTCCATCGGGTTGGACTAGCGGATGTTTTCCCTTCATGGATTCGTTAACTTCTTTGTTCCTGAGTCTGTTCTGGTGCTTTTATTTTCGCACATTTGGGAGGCTGACCATGGAATTATGTTGGTTCCGTGAGCGTTACCCGGGTAGTAAAAGCTGCTTTAAGCGGGAAAGGGGTGTCGCAATCCACCCCTACCATTCTTATGTAATTCATATGGTCACTCCCGTTCTTTTCTACTTTCATTCTTGTATTCTACTAGGGAATTTGAGCAGCACTTGCGCCTCCTCCTTTGTAGTGAATCGTTCTTTTAATTTCTGGCTTATTTGGGATATATCCTATTTTAGTCTCACTTTATCGTAATAGTATATATATATATATATATATATATATATATATATATATATATATATATATATATATATATATATATATATATATATATATATATATATATATATATATATATATATATATATAGCAAAAACGATTGTTGCTGATATTAAATAAAAGCCTTCTCTCCGTCTGTCCCACATAACAACACTTTGGTGACCTGGGCAGCGAAGTCGGCGACAAATGGTGCATGATATTTGCAATTTGACAATTTCGGAAAATTTTTACCTAATTAATGATAATTAAATATTTTGGTCAATAAGTTTTGTTCCTTTTTTTGTAGGAATATTGTAGGAAATTTAATATTATTGATTCAAAATAGATTTGATTTAAAAATTGCCACCTTTATCTAAAATGCTCCCCCTTTTGTATTGTTAAAAAGTGGAAATCACGATACATCAAGAAAAAATGTTATATATTGCCAACTAGCGGTGACAGCTTGAATAAGATGAAGATTTAAAAGACTGTAGAGGATGTGAATTTGCTATTTTGACTTTTATAAAAATAACCCTAAGTAAAAATTCCAGCTTCGCTCAGGGTTATTGTAAAATTAAATCTGATTTGATTTTGCATACAATAAGATGTAAACTAACATAAAAAAAATTTCTTTACAGATATCAATATGAAAGTTTTAATGAAAACATATAAAAATTTTACATTTATAGTGCTAATACAAATAATATAAACCACAGTCAATATTTGCCATGTTTGATTGTGTCAACTAGCAGTTTTTTTTTTGGATCAAATGCTCATAATATAGTTTAATAGTTTAATTTGTGCCGAAATTATACAAGTATACAAACTTTCTTCGAAAAATCAACAACTTCTTAATTATTAAGAACAAGATGGATTTAAAATATTTACATTTCAACCTAGGTATGTTGACAGTTTAATTTGTGCCGAAATTACATACGTATACAATATTTCTCTGAAAAGTCTCTGCTTTAATCCATTTCTCCCGACGATTGACTTCCGAAGGAAATTCAAAAATATTTATACAGTCTGTCCAGCCATTTGATGTACTAATGTGCATTAAACAATAAATCATAGTAAAAGCTATATATCACAACTTCAAATGCAAGAAAATCAAAGTCAAAAAGTTTGAAAACAAGATAAAAATTAAATGAATATAATGAATCCTCCAAGGTAAAATACGTAGTTGAATGGCAAAAAAATAACGTTGTTTTAGAAGATAACTGGCACCACCTACCTGTCATTTTGAGCTGGGATTGTTTCCTATTTTCGCGGAGTAAAGAACAGATATTTTAGATAAAGGTGGCTATGCTTTAACTGTAAATCATTTGCGTTTTCTTAGAGGTTAGTATTGCGATTTTGTTCCGTTAGGGCGTCATACAAGTATAATAATGAAAATTATTGATAGATTGAGGTGCGTATTACGCCGCGTGTCCGGGGATATTAGGAATGCAAATTCTGCAGGCTAACGGATGGTAGATACTTTCCTGCCATCCGAACAGGTACCTTACACCTTCGGGTAGAGATCATCGAAGTCAAGCAGCATCGGGCGCGGTTAGTACTTGGGTGGGTGACCATTTGGGAACACCGCGTACTGTTGGCACTTTTCGGGCGCGGTAGCCCGGGGGTTTGCGCGATGGATTTGCACGCTGCCACAACTGCCGCCGTGCTCATGTGGAGTACGATCACGTTAAACATGTGGGTGCGTAAGTCCTTCCGAGTGGTCAGTAGTAGAGGAAGGAAGGTACGGTACCTGTGGATGCCTCCCCCATTCCGTTCCGGTCTACATTGTGTGGCACTTTCAGGCCGTCCAAGCGGTCACCTTACACCTTTCTTGTAGGTCGGACGGTCTGGGTCTCAACAACAACACTTTCGGGTAGGTCGGACGGTCTGGGTCAAAGAAGACGGAAGGAAGGGGATTTTTTAAGTAACATTATGCACTTTGTTATATAACGGTCATAGCATTTAGCAACAAATATTCTTCAAGAAAATGTTTTGCACTTTCCTCCTTAATTATGCCTCATCATCTTTAACGATTCAAGCATAAAATTTTTTAAATCGAATATTCAAGCATACATAATGAATCCCAATACTTCCAATGTCAGATGCTAAGAAATTGTGATGACAAATCATTCTTCAAAATCACTAAGTTTATTAGAGTTGTCTGCCAGCCCATGAATTAAACTATTTATCAACATTTATGTTGCGTTTAAAGAAAACTTATCTCAAAGTTGTTTCTTAGAACTACAGCAGAGTTATTGATGATGAATACTCAGCTTCTTCCTAATTACAGAGTTTAATATTATTGATATCTTTCCTCTCTACAGTTTCAGTTTCCCCTGATTACTCGGCGTAAGAACATTTATTAGAAGTGATGACATAATCATGAAGGGAAAGGCGAGCACTTTATCTCGCGATTAAATTTCATATAAATCCAAGTAAGAGTCAGGGTAACGATTGGAAAACATTTAAGTCCAAATATTTGTTTATATAGATTGTATTTAGTATCTATTCCTGTCTGATTCTAAAGGAATTACTGTAAATTGAGCTCATAAAATGTCGCTCACACCGCTGACTAAAATATCTTTGAAATAAATATACTTCGTTAGTAGATTAACAGTTTTAAACTGTTTGGGAGGCAAAACCCCTTCCTCATTACAAAAAATCAATTGATGTAATTTTGTGAAACCGTTTTTTTCCTTTTATCTATTTTTAAATTTTGTAATATTTTACAAGCTGGCATTTTTAGTAATTTGAGCGAATGTTTAAAATTTTTTTTTATGAAATTAGTTCATTTAGCTTTTGAAACAATCTGTTTGCTTTGTTTTATTATTTACAACATAATTTCGTGGTCGTGTAAAGAACCTTGCTGCCCCAACCGGGAATGGGAATCGAACCCTGAACCTTCGAACTGGCCAGCCGATGCTATACCGTTGAGCTGGGTCGAAATTGCAAGCTTTTTTTGTCAAACTGCAAACTCTGCAATCACTGATACGCACATGTTTTTAAAATATTTACAATAGAGATCTTCAGTCTGCGGATTCGACCAGGTAATGAACTTCCAAGAAAATATTTTTATAACAATACCTTTATTATATCATAACTATATATAAAAATTTATAATTTGTTTAAAGCAGTTTTATATACTACTTTTGAGTGAATCTGTATAAAAAGAATGTCCAAAATAGAATTTGCAAAATGCTAGTACATGCAGAATTGGAGTTTCCCATATCTCAAAGGTTCTCTAATATAACACAGCTGCATGCAGTAAAATAATGCAAGAAAGTGCACAGAGGTTTTTCCGTTTTTTCATTGAAGAACTGTAGAACTTATGTTGCTGGAAAAAATAGATGTTTAATCTTAATGTGTCTTATATATTCAAGGCAGCAGGGGCAAAGTCAGACTTCATCCTTTGGTGTCTCGCGGTCCTCGGACCTTCTGAAGCTGCATTCTATATCCTTTATCATGACTCGTTGGGCTTTTCGGTAGGTGTTGGGTTCTAAGGTTTATCCCCTTTGACCGAAGTGCAATTTGGCTCAGGCATCTCCTGCCCATGCCTTGACATGTATCGGATTCCAGAGGAGTCAGTTGTACTCCAGTCCTGGAGTAGTTCTTCATCTTTTGAGGACTCACGGGTTCATGAACTTGGTCTGATGTTGCTGTCGGTCAAGTGGGATAAGAAACAACAGCAAAATATATTCAATCTTAATAAGATATTCAATCTTAATATTTTAATAATGCTGAGATGCCATTCACGGAGAAATGCCTATGAGAAAATGTGTATAATTTACATAACATGTTAGAAAAAGGTTGAAAAGTTGACGCACGTCATTAGAAAAAAGCATTTGAGCAGTAGTAATTCAAGAATTAATTCAAGACCTGAATTCCCTACCTGTATATCAGTTGCAGTGGAAGCATTAAAACCGCTTGTATACGTGCCCACTATTTTTTTTTTTTTGCCACCAATGGTCACGTTCAATAAAATAACAATTAAATGCAAAACAAACTCCTAAAATAGCTGAATCTATTCTCAAAACACTTGCATATCTCCCAATTCAATTTGACTCGTATTTCGCCAACTCTGTCCAATTGAATGATAACTTGGAAGAGGGACCAACTAGAAAGAGGGCGTATCTTCCAAACAAAAGGATACAATCAGAAAGCTCCAATACTTTCGGAAACTCGCTCAAAGTCGCCAAGTTGGAGATTTTTCGCCAAAGTCAGACAACCCTATCATCCTATAATATCAACGGTTGCTTGTAAATATGCTTTCTCTTTGTTGAGAACCCCCTGGTCAGGAAAAATTTTACGTATTTGTAACATTATTAATTGATTCATGTTTGATTTACAATATACAGGATGTATATAAACTGTTTTAACAAATTAAGAGGAGTGATATTACCCATTAAGACGACCAATATTTACTATGGAACCTAAGGTAGCTTTCCACTCTGAGTGTCAGAAAAGAGTAACATCGAAACACGTTCAACAAGCACAAGTCGCCACTTCGGACGACAAAGTTGTCGTGCTGGAGAATTATCACATCTACAGAACATCACCGTCACTTCTGGTCATCCGACACTTCTTGAATGCCACATATCTCGGACGGTCGATTGGACATAGTGGACCTGTGGCTTGGCCTCCACGCTCTCCGGACCTCAACCCACTGGACTTCTTCTGGGGTCACATAAAATAATTGGTGTACGAGACGCTTGTGGATTCCGTAGAAAATTTTGTAACGAGAATCGTTGTTGCAGCGGACAGGATAAACATGACACCAGGTGTCCTCGAAGGGGTGCGCCAGTCGTTCACTCGCTTATGTGAATTGTGCAACGGCACCCCTGGCTGTCACTTTGAGCATCTACTTTGAGTATTTCTCTGGTGTAAATAAATAGGATTGCGCAACTTATGATTACGTTAATTCTCCTTATTTTCACTGTCGAAAGCTCAAATTTAACTTTACGCTTTTCCGACACTTAGAGTGGTATGCGATCCTAGGTTCCATTGTAAATATTGTTCATCTTGATGGGCACTATCACCCCTCCCATTTTGTCAAAACAGTTTATAGACACCCTGTAACATTATTAATTAATACATGATTGATTTACGATATAGATCATGATTCCTGACATCATTCACACAAAATTTAAACATTCTAATCGAATCTTGCTGATATATTAATACTCTTATATCTCCAGCCTAAGGCATTTAGTATTATTTGACATAAGTAGTTGAGTTTAAATCTTTTGAATGAATTTTTGTGAGCAGTTGTGAATGGTTTTCTAATGAATCCCCAATGATTAATGTCAGGATATTTGACTTTCACGCAGGGATGGGGTTGCATTCAGAATATGTTACTACTCAATATTTAACATTTTTTTAACTATCCAGGTAATAAAATATAGAAGTCTAAGTATAACAGAATATTATTTACATTGAAATAACTATCTATCACCAAAATTTGTAACACAATGAAATGAGACATAAAAAGCATTTAGTTTTTCAAAATGGCTACCAAAAAGATGTCCACCCATTAATTGAAGGAAACCAATTAATTGAGTGAAACCAATTAATTGAATCGTTTATGTTCCATTTAACACAACACAATAAAAGTTGCTTCTTGGAACTGCAAAAGAGTTATTGATCATTATCCTTTAGCGTCATCTTAATTGCATAGTATATTATTATTGACATCTCTCTTCCGTTTCACAAATTTCATTTCAGGCTCCTTGATTACTTTGCGTAAGAACATTTATTAGAGACCAAAGTGATGTCATAATCACCAAGGAAAGGACGGACATTTATCTCGCGATTAAATGCCACCTAAAGTCAGATATTGATCATTCAGACATGGCAACGGCTATCGAAAAAGATTTACTGACTGCAATTTTCTATAGATGTTTCGTTTAGAGCAATTCTTGTCTTATTCCAAATATAATACTCCATTTTGGTTGGATTTTGAGTATTTTTCTATGTATATGTAATAACTTAGGGGTTATTTAAATAGTTTTTATTCTGTTTACTCTAGCATGTAAGAATATATTGTATGAAAGGGATCCCTGATAGACAGTTTTTGAAAGGATGAATATTATTACTTTCCTTATATACATAGTATAATGTATAAGGAAAGTACTGTGACGGGGTTGAAAATTCGAATTCGAGTTTCCGACGGGAGAGCACGTTTCAAGCATCCTTGATCACGAATCGAACATTTTCGATGTCTGTGTGCCTGTGCGTATGTGTGTGTGTGTGTGTGTGTGAAAGTCTGTGTATGTGTGTCAGTGAGTCTGTGGAGACGATATCTCCCGAACGAATGGAGCGATTCGAATAAAATTTGGTACAAAAAATGCAATCCATGAATACTGGAAGCCTACTGTTTTTAAACACAATCGAATGTTCAGAACCTTCCTAAATTTTCGAGTGTAATTTTTAAAAAATCATCAAAAAATAAAAATCTTTAAAAAAGTTACGCATATAGACATTTCTCATGTAATTTTCCCTTAGAAAACGTTTGATATAAACTTTAGAACGTTAACATGAACCGTTCTCGAGATAGTGCATAGTTTTGAAATAAATTTATCAAAAAATCCCATAAATTAAGAAAAAATATTAACTGTTGAGAAACATGTTCACTTTTCATATGTAATATCATGCGATAAATTTGGTGGCATCATTCTCGTGGATCTAGCTCGTTCCATTCATGAGAAAATATACCTTGAATAATACTTTTGTATTTGAACGCCACTAATCACCACTTTCTGAAACTCCCTCAAAGTCGCCAAGTTGGTGATAATTCGCCAAAGTCAGGCAACCCTATCATCCTATAATATCAACGGTTGCTTGCAGATGGGCTTTCCCTTTGTTGAGAACCCCTTGTCTGGAAAATTTTACGTATTTGTAACATTATTAATTGATTCATGATTAATTTACGATATAGATCATGATTCATGACATCATTCACACAAAATTTAAACATTCTAATCGAATCTTGCTGATATATTAGTATTCTTACATCTGCAGCATACATCTTCAGAATATATTATTACTCCTTATTTAATATTCTTTTAACTAACCAGGTAATAAAATATAGAAGTCTGTATATAAGAGAATATTATTCGGAATTCATGCATACGAGAATTCGCTGGACTCATTACATTTCGAAGATGACATCCCAGAGATCATTACACAACCGTTAACCGAATGAAACCAATTAATTGAGTGAAACTAATTAATTGAATCGTTTATATTCCATTTAACACAACTCAACAAAAGTTGCTTCTTGGTACTGCAAAAGAGTTATTGATCAATATCCTTTAGCGTCATCTTAATTACATAGTTTAGTATTATTGACATCTCTCTCCCATTTCACAAATTTCACTTCAGGCCCCTTGATTACTCTGCGTAAGAACACTTATTAGAGACCAAAGTGATGCCATAATCACCAAGGAAAAGACAGACATTTATCTCGCGATTAAATGCCACCTAAAGTCAGGTATTGATCATTCAGACATGGCAACGGCTATCGAAAAAGATTTAATGACTGCAATTTTCTATATATGTTTTTAGTTTAGGGCAATTCTTGTCTGATTCCAAATATATTACTCCATTTTGGTTGGATGTTGAGTATTTTTCTATGTATTTGTAATAACTTAGGCGTTATTTAATTAGTTTTTATTCTGTTTGCTCTAACCTGTAAGAATAGATTGTATGAAAGGGATCCTTGATAGACAGTTTTTGAAAAGTTGAATATTATTACTTTCCTTATACATAGTATAATGCGGACATTTTTGGGGTGATGTGTGTGTGTTTGTGTGCGTGTATATGTGTGTGTGTGTGTCAGTGAATCTGTGGAGACGATATCTCCCGAACGAATGGAGCGATTCGAATAAAATTTGGTACAAAATTAAATTAAGAATAAAATTTGGTACAAAATTTGGTTTTTGAAAAGATGATATTATTTTTTGTTATGCTAGAAAAGGTTCAAATAGTGTAGAAACGAAAGTCATAGATTTTTATTAAATTATTTACCCCTGAGGGTTGGAGTCCCTGAGGTAAATATTTAGTAAATGATAAAAAACTATAGATAGATATAAATTGAGTCTTTTTTAATTTAAAAATTTGGATAAAGCACTAAAAATTATATTAGCTCTATAGCACTCTCCTTCGTAGTTAATATTAGAGATATATATATCTTTTTCAGAAAGCTTCTGAGACCGGAGTCCCATGTTTCAGGAACCCCAAATGACAATGTTAATGTTACGAATGTAAAGAGCTTCCTCTATTCAAGTAATACATAGCGAATCGTTGATTCGATTCATGATCTTTGCTTCGATTCATGATCTTCGCTCTATTCAAGTAGAAACTACTTTTACAGGCAGGGATTCCTATTATACGTGAATGTATGGTTGCCATATTTTGAATTTCAATATGGGGTTACCAGATTTGGCGATTTATTGTAATCTTGGCTACTTTTCGAAGTTTTGTTTTACTCATAGGAAATGTAATTACTGAATATTCGAAAAATGTCAAATATGGTGTGAAATTTCGATTATTTAAGAATAGCATATTGCTTTGACCAAAATATAATTTATGATGCCATTTAACAGCTCAGATTTAAAAAGGTATAAAGGTGTTAGACGTTTACAAAATTTACTAAATGTTTAATTATTTTAAGCACCGAAAAATTTATCTATTTCATTCTTTTAGCATAGAAAAGCATTGTTTATTAATACGAAGGGAAATCATGAATATTTATAACAGAAAGAAAAAGTTTTGTACAAGATTACATGTATAGTTGCACAGAAATTATTTATAGACCAAAAATATTGTCAAATACTTAAGTTAGCTACCAATAAATAATGTAACAATTCCATTTGAATGTAATTAAAATTTAATGTTGAGAATATAAACATTTCAACAAATTAATTCAAGTATTATGAATTTAGTAATTCGTTTTTTTTACATGTAAAATATGTAACTATAGATGCTTAAGATAAAATTATATTGCTTGGATATTAAGTGATTTTTCAAAATTTGTGTAAATGTTATAAATCTAAACTACATTACATAATACATACACAAATGCAATTATTTATTTGTCGGAAAGGATGTAAAATAATTTGATTGAATATCCAAGTAGTAAGAATCTTTTTATAAAATAGGAAAGTAAGTAAACATTTCACATCTGATGTAGTTTGGAATTAATCAACTAGTGTTAAAATCTGATTTGTTATTAGATTGATTTCTTTTTAGGACTTATCATCATCAAATACCTGCTTGATCGCGTAATTATTCATGTAAATTTATGTCTTCATTTCTAGGTGAAATTGATTAAACGGTCTTGCATTTATTACTGACAGTCTAAATTTATGTATATATTCTCATTTGATCACAGTATGCATTTAAAAAATATGCAATTTTCATCAATATCAATCCACATTTGTGATTAAACTGATAGTGTTTTTATTTTTCTTTCTACATGTTTGGGGTTCGAATTCCTGATATAAGGGGATAATTAAGAAGAATGCATAAATGTTTCTAGTTCTTCATATTTGTTGTCATATTTAATTGTGTCTTAAACACCATGCATTGGAAATGAAAATATTTTGTACTTTTACAATATTATTAATAGTCTTCAGAAAATTAATAATAAAAAATTAATAATATAAAATGTCTAAACCTATTTTTTCATTGTACATTTCCACTTTCCTTATATACATAATGTATAAGGAAAGTATTGTGACGGGGTCGAATTCGAGTTTTCGATGGGAGAGCACGTTTCAAACATTTTTGAAGTGATGTCTGTGTGAGTGTCAGTGAGTCTGCGAAGACGATAACTGACCAACGAATGGACCGATTCGAACCAAATTTGGTACAAAAATCACAATCCGTAAACACTGCACGCCTATTGTTTTTATACGCAATCGAATGTTCAGAACCCCCATAAATATTCGAGTGAAATTTTGAAAAAATCGTCAAAAAATTAAAACCACTAATAAATTCACGCAAATAGACATTTCTTATGTAATTTTTCATTACAAAACGATTGACATAAATTTTCGAACACTAACATGAACCGTTCGCGAGATATTGCTCATTTTTCAAAATAATTATCAAAAAGTCATATAAAATAAAATAAAAATATTTCATATTGAGAAACATGTTCACTTTCCATATGTCGCATTCATATGTCGCATTTTATTTATCGCATGGTAATGCGATAAATTGTGTGTCATCATTCTCGTGGATCTAGCTTGTTCCATTTATGAAAAAAGATACTTTGAGTAATACTTTTGTATTTGAACGCCAATATTCATTTATGTGCTGCAAGAATAACTTATTTCTTCGTCCATAACGCTTGGCGAGATTTTGGCGACAAATTTGGCGGAATGTCGCCAACTTGGCGACTTTTTCAAAGGTTGCCAAATTAACGAGAATCTCGCCAAATGGATAAAAATGACGCTAAATCAATGAAAATGACGACTGATTATCGAAAATTCAATATCTTGGAAAGAATATTAGTATCTACTATAAGAAGAACCTATTTTTTTTTACTGTAAAAGTAGTAAATTCATTACATTATATAAGGAAAGTCATGTTTTGCCCATATCAGATTTTTTTGATTTAGCGTCTTGAAATCACGGAAAACAAATAAAGTTTGCCATGTAGTATTAATATAGATTGAGTTTAGGCTACCAGATTTGGGAGATTTCTACTTTTTTAGTGGATTTCGTAATCTTAAATTTACACTTGAATTTCTATAAAGTTAGTTGAAGTATTACATATATTAATAAACAATTTGGCAAAAATTAAGCACACATCCACAACAGAAGGTCTTTATTTTACTTCCTATAAGACGTACAAGAGTTTAAAAAAGGCCAGAGCGCTTTCGAGCATAAGTACGCTCTTCATCAATGGCTACACGGAAATAAAATTTGAATCGTTCATATATAGACCAGATATAGCGACAAAATTTGCATAAATACAATTTACAAAAGAATCTACGTTTAGACAAGGATAAACCGTAAACTATTTTTAGAGTTTCAAAAATTTCAGCAACAAAAGAACAGCATATTAAATTACAATTTAATTCCAGAAATCGATAAAAGGGGAGGGGGGTGGCAATCAAGCATAATCTCAAAGATGAATTGCATAGAGTCGAGAATGATGGCGACTCATTCTCGACTCCATGCAATTCAAGTCTCTGCAAAGTTATCTTTGACGTCTTCATCTTTGGGATTATTTGGGATTATTTCATTCATAAATCGTTTTCCATTCCTTTCATTCAGCGGCGATATTTTTAAAATTATCACAATACTACAATAATTTATTTTACTTAAAAACTTAAAACCATGGAGGTAAAAGTACTTTCTAAATCCATGCTTAAAACTTCATCGAAAAAGCAATACTATAGAATCGGCTGCTTCTGCATGTAAAATAAATGAATGATTCATTCATATCAGCTATATTTCAGACTCCAGAGCTAAATAATTGTGTGTTAAAGAAATTCAGCAATTCTTATATAGCTCATCTTACAGCTTGATGTGTTTACATTCTCCAAACGTGAAAATTAGGCTTCGTTGCAGAAATAATCAAAGTTTGAAGATCTTTTAAAGTTCAAAATATTATAATTGAGTTGACGTAGTATATAGATGCACAGAAAAAAATAAAGCGTTTTTAGGACGAATGCAAAACTAAATATAAATTAAAAAACTTTAAAATCGCGAATTTGACGCAAGCTGGATGCGGGGCGCGGTAGCCCAGTGGTTAGCGCGAATCGCGCGTTCGATTTGCAGAACAAATGAGAAAGGACTACTTTAAGATTTGATAGAGGTTTGAAATTCGGTATATGCGCTAAGCATTCAATGAAAACACCCAAGACAAAAAAAAAAGTTTTTCAAAAATGTTCGTTTAAGGGGGTGCTCCAGAGAAAAACGTTCGAAAGGTGAAATGATGAAAAACCCATGCTTTGAAATGCGATAGGGACTACCAATTTGGTGTACGAGTAGTTAGTTCGAAAGCAAGAACATGTGCAATTTCAGTTTTCTGATATTTTCTACTTTAGGAGGTGCCTCAAATCCAAATGTTCGATTTTCCGAATGAATGAGAAAAGCCTTCTTTGAAAATGTAATAGAGACTTGATATTTGGTATATGGGGAAATAATCTGATAAAAAACAAAAGAATAGAATTTTTAAAAAATGTTCATTTAAAGGGGTGGTAAGTAAATGTTCATTTAGGTGGCTACGCCACACGAAAACATTAGAAAAGTGAAATAATAGAAAAAATGTGCTTTGTGATGGACACACATTCCTCCTTGTGCATTCAATATAACAAAGGCGATAATTAAGCCAGTCGATGTTGTACATTCTGTTTGGCTCCCTATCCCCATCCTGGAAAAAGTTTTACAGGGGCCTATGTATGAAGTAGAAATATATTTGTGGGACACAAATAAAAATAAAATAACTTAACTTATGATTAACATTATTATATCTATCGTTATCTCTTAACATGCAGTAAATTCTCGTATTAGTGGACTTATTATTTAATCGTACATTGCTTTATTGTGCCACTATAAACCCTCCAATAATTTACTTTTTGTGTGAGTCCCGTAAAGGAGTAATTAATTAATAAAATGTAAATGGATCACACCATTTTAACTTTAATAATACCTATTGTGTTGATACTGATATATTTAACATGACTCCTGCCTGTTTTAAAAAAGCCTGTTTCAATGCGCTTGACATGTTTACTAATTAGTATTCCTGTATCCTATGTTCTGTACTTTTTAATTTCTTGTGTGGCTACTGTAACTGGATTTCATCTGTAGTTGCCACGTAAATTGAATAAATAAATAAATAAATAAATAAATTTTCGTATTAGTTGACTTAATATTTAATCGTACATTGCTTTATTGTGCCACTATAAACTCTCCAATTATTTACTTTTTGTGTGAGTCCTGTTAAGGAATTATTAATTAATAAAATGCTAAATGGATCACACCATTTTAACTTTAGCAAAAACATTTATTAAAAAACATAAATACTTAAATAATTCAATTACAATATTCAATTATATTATTTCAGCGGAGAGGAAATATGTGACCGAAACGGGAACGCCTAAATAGTAGTTAGGGCCAGATATCATTTTCGATGGGCTGTCTTGGACTTTGATCATATATCAAAATGCTGGCATCAGATATTTGTACTCGCCATAACTCTCGGTGTGTGGCTCCTTCTCGTACTCTGATTGCACTCACAAAACTCATTAGATCTCTATTATTTTTTAATATCTACGGAGCACTCTACATTTCTAGCCGTCATAATGTCGGGTACGTATCAGAGCAAGTCATCTTTTCGAAGTTATCTTAAGTCATATTCTATCATCACTGCTCTTAAGTCGTATTAAATCATCACTGCTCTTAAGTCGTATTAAATCATCACTGCTCTTAAGTCGTATTAAATCATCACTGCTGTAGTCGTTGATCAGTGGCCTTCTTAGGTCACAGGGTGTGGCTCTCTCCTTTTTGGGGGGTGTCACTTTCCCCCTTAATTTCATTTGTAGCATTCAGTGTGACGTAACAAGCTTCATCTGAATTATCTAGCATTCCATCCAATGCCGTTCGTTACATTATTTTAAGAGTTCGTTCGACCCCTTCTGACTTGAGTCCCCTAATTTATGGTTTCAGTTGAACTTTGGGTTCACATGCTGCAAACCCTGGCGTCTTTTTGACTAACCGTATTGTTGCCATTTCAGACACTATAAATTTGTACATAAAAGTGTCTCACCACAAATGCAGCACTTCGTGTGAGATCTATTTTTGGTCTCACAATATTAAAATATTATTAGCAAGTGACAGAAAAAATATATCAGTTTTGTAAATATAAACAGCTAGAACTAACGAAATAAAGCAATTCAAAGGCGTGCATTGAAAATCGGTGTAATATATATATCTGGAACATAAGCTTAGTTGAAAATCACTGTAATCAACATTGTCCTCAAACAATTTGTTTAGTAATTATTTACAAATACTAAAAAATATCTTAACCACAATATGCTAAAAATCGGCTGGAAAATTATCAATGGCTTTTGCTTAACTGAGATTCTTGTGTAACGTGATTTTTAAAGGGAAATCAGACTTATTCTTTCTAAAACTCCCAAATATGCAAAAGGTTGGTTCGCCTGTTGCTGCGACTAAGTCTACTACTTAAGTTTAATGGTAGTCATTATTAATGCGTTTCTTCGTCTTGATATTGTTTAAATTTAGGTGAATGACTTGTTATTCGTGGAAAAACATCATATATTTTAGTATTACTTATGACATTTTTCTGCAAAGACTAATTAATAGAATATTGTTTGACCCAAAAAAGCGGATCCAATAGCCTTGCCCAAGAAATTTTCATTCATGAAACGTCACTATACCCAATCATTGTTTTAAGTTACGCTGTTTATAAAGGGTTGAAAATGGGGGATATAATAGCCACGCCTTTCTGGAAGCTAGCTTATACTTTTAGCTTATCAGCCTTGGCGGAGTTTAACAATTGGGCGGTCCTAATACCATGCATCTTTCAATGCACCGTAAAGGCTAGATGATTTCAGCTTCCAGATATGCGTTTTCATGGGAAAAATACTTTGAAACGTTTCATTTTCAGTAAGTTGAGACTCAGACCGTCCGACCTACAAGAAAGGTGTAAGGTAACTGTTTGGACGGCCGGATTTTAAGTAAGTGTAACAGTTTCCTAAAAAGAACGTATATATTCTCTCTCTCGCAAAGTTATTTTATAAATATAATAAATAAAAGTATCTTTAAATTATATTAAAAAAAGGGGAGGCTTAGCTTCTGAGCCTCAATGGACGATACGCCACTGGAATATATGCCAAGTATCAAAATTAGCAGCACTAGATTAAACAGCGTGTTATCTATGTAATATGCACTGAAATGAGTGAGTGAGGGCGCGATGTATCAAAATTATCAAGCACTTTCACTAGAATCTTGGTTTGGGTCGTCAATGCGACCTTTTTCATCTTTGAGATTAAGAGGAATATAATTTCGAAGTTTCAAACATTGGAATTAGGGGTGACGTTGCAAAGGAATAATAAAAACACTCAAATCCACTTTGCTTATATGGTCGAGCTCTTCCACTCTAGCTGGAATCTTAGTTTAAGTCTAATCTGATTCGGACCAGATTCCAAGTCAACGAAAAAAATCTGATATTTCGAAAATTTGAATTAGGGGTGACGATGAAAAGAAATAATCAAAAAATCAAAAGTCCTTTCCAAAATGATGGTGACATTACAAAGGGATTTAAAAAATTACACACCCCTTGTTTCTCAAAAATATGCGCTATTTAATTTTTTAGCTGAAATTTGAAACGGGTTTTGATATTCAGAACTTTTATCAAGTGTGTTGTTGTCATATTCTGTGCCCACTAGTCATTGAGAATGCGCGAAACGCTGGTGAAATAGCTAATAAATAATATTGTTTGGAGCATTTATAAGGACAATACTTGGTATTTTCAATTTAATTTTCGGCTCATGATGCATGCTAGTCCATTTGTGCAGAAAATGGTCATGGAATTGTAGAATTCTTAAAAATATTTTGTGAAAATACTGGTTGATATTGATAAAACAATTACGTCCCGTGCAGTTCAAATTATTTGATTTACGATTGTAATCGATGCGTAAATTCATATTTATTTCGCTGTACTTTTACGTTTCACCAGTGGCACATTTTGGAATTTTTTCCTACCTTTGCTGTCCTTAACAGCATAACAGAAAAATGAGATTTATTGTTTCATGAAGTGAAGTCATGCGGATTGATCGCAGGAAAGAATATTTGCATAAAATAAAATTTACAGTCCGATGAAAATGAAAGAACATTTTTTTCACCAAATATATGAAAGTCTAGTTACCAGATAGTACTTTAGCAGTTAAGTTTGATTGAATGAAATTAAAATTGAACATTTTGAAAACACAATTAGATTATAAAAGCACTTTGCACCAGTTTAAAATTCCCATAAATTAATAAAAATTAAGTGGAATTCTGTTCAACTCGACTCTCTCATACCAGAATCCATTTTGTAGTAACTTTTTTTTTCTCTTCAAACTTTCCAAAAATTTTTTGAACAATCTGCGTTGTGGGTCAAAATGATTACAATTATTTCGTGTTAATCTTCACTTTAAAGGATTTGAAAAAGTTTTTCGATTGTTACCATCCTTGAAAATGTACCCGCGAGGAGGGAGGGTGTAGTTTGCTTACGAGGGCTTCTAACGGCATCAGGAACAAAAAAAAAATTGTGTCCTGGCTATTTTTCATAACAATGATTGAAACTATGAAGTCTCGTGATCATTGATAAATGAACTTTTTTATGCATGATTATGTCAAATTTTGTTCTATGCTGCCACGTTAAAAATGTATAAAATTTCGAAATTTTGCTCAAATTTAAAAAAATTCTTTCCAGTTCTATATTTTTTGATAACAAAGCCGTATATAAAGTTTCGTAAAAATCTGTTATTTCTGACCGCTATAGTGTACACAAGAAATCGACCCCATATACATACATATAGACAGGCAGGCGTACATCACACCAAAATAGTCGAAACCGGTTCAGGAGGTATTTTCGTGAAAACAATTTTTTCTCTGTATTATATTATATTATATAGTATTAGAAAGTAAAAAATTTAAATTGGTGAATAGTAATTTTATGTATTTATATAGATACAAAAATAGAGAGAAAATAGAAGTTCAAAAAAATAAGATGGCCTGATAATAAATACTTTTAAAATTTTTTATAGGAATATTATAAATTATGATCGCATAACTTAAATTGCATCTTGTTTTTGTGACAATAAGTTTTCAAAATAACACGAATCGATTTAGAAATTAGGCAATAATGACAGTAAAATTAAAAAAAAACATATTTAAATCTGACATAATTTGGAATTATGGCACCAATGTTAAAATCAACATCATTTAATAGATATCCTTCTTATTAGAATTCTTAAGCAACCCTTTAATGTCGAATTACTGCTTATGATGTCAACGGTTCATGATGTTAAGTAAATTTCTAGCAAAACGCATTATGGGGAACGCATTATCCAGGATTTACAGTATTCAGGGAAACGTTGTTTTCAGTTATTTTTATTCTTCGGTGTCTACTGTCCCAACGTATTTAACTGACTGTCAATTTTCGTTTCTGATAGAACTACTGTATTTTACTTATTGGCGTAGAACGAAAGTTTCTATTCCTAAGTCTAGTTGGTACATTTTTTTAATTTATGTGTGATAAAACTTATATTCTTGGTTAAAATGTTCGTCTGTAAACATAATTGAGTATCTTTATTGTTTCTAGAAAAAATACACACTGAAAATGGAACTATTTTTGATGTTTTGTTGTACCAACATTGAATAAAAATAAAATAATATGTTAATACATTTTATGCTAGAATAATACAGTTTACCCAACAGCTACCATAGTCTGAAAACATGGTTAACAAATCATGTGTGCTGTGCTGTATTACTAAATAGATAGACTCTCCTAAATATCGTCAATAACTTAGAAACAATTGTTAGAGATAATCAATGGTCTTCACAATCTAGTATTTATATAGTTTAATAAAACTATCGATTGCCTATATTTATGCGATAAAGTGTGCTCAGTATGGGATGTATGATCACATATATCTTCTGCATGACGTTAAAGGTAATTTTCATACTTCCTTAGGTTAGCAGCATAGATGTTTGATTAAAAATATCAAACGTGCCAAGAATCTGTTTATCAGCATAAAATAAAGGTCATCACTAAAAGACAAAAACGCATTTGTCTCAGAAATCGGTTGACATTTTTATTCTACCGTGCATGCTGTCAACCATGAGAGTATATATTTTGCTGATTGAATCGCACAGCAGTTTAAGCAAATTTTTATATATGCTCTAAACAAATTCATACTCAAATCTACGATTCACGACTTTTAGGTCGTGGCTATCCTCATATTGTGAAATAAAGTGTGAAATCACAAATACCCCATTATTGGACATCTGCGTGATATATCTTTATGCTGAGTTCTAATGAGTCAAAGTATATATTTTGATGTCACAAACAATTAGATTATTACTATTTAACAAATTGATCTTCTTTTACTAAGGACATACTACTTAAAAAGATTAATTAGAAATTTTATACACAAAGTTAAGCATCTTGTAACACGATGTCCTTCGCTCCCTTTAACGAAGGATGGAATATAAAAATATATCCTCTTTTTTGGATCTATTCTCTTTCTTGACATCCTCTCATCTTCACCTTTATTTTAGTTAAATGCAGTTGCTTGGAGACTCTGCTCACGTTATTCGTATGGTATTCTTAGAGTAATTACTTTTCCTTGCTGGATTGGCTTCTTGTCTTTTTGGCACGTCTTGGATTTTTTAGTGGTTTTCATTTTTATGCCACGTAATTCCTGTTACATCTTTTTATGGGATTTTTAAGAACTGGAAAACATCATGTTTATAGTCGATGTTATGAAGTTCCGATAATCTAACGTCAATCGTGGTTCTACAAAGTCTGGTCATTGTAACAACTGACCATTTTTATTACTTTGACCTTATTTGTATTTTTCTACTGTCACATAGTTCTTTTACTCATATTTGTACGACTTGTAGGCTATTCTCTCCAAGTAATTTAAGTTATTAATATTTTAAAGCACCATTAGAAATATAACTTTATATAAGTTTACGTCATCACATTTCTCCCCGTCACAGAAAAAAAAATCTAATGTGGGCAACACATGACTTTCCTTATATAATGCAATGAATTTATTACTCTTATAGTAAAAAAATAGATTATTCTTATAGTAGATATTTATATTCTTTCCAAGATATTGAATTTTCGTCCATTAGTTGTCATTTTCATTGATTTACCGTCATTTTTATCCATTTGGCGATTTTTTCGCAATTTAACAGTATTTAAAAAGTTACCAAGTTGTCGACATTCTACCAAATTTGTCGCCAAAATCTCGCCAAGCGTCATGGATGGAGAAATAAGTTATTCTTAGAGCAGATAAATGACTATTGGCGTTCAAATACAAAAACATTACTCAAATTATCTTTTTTCATGAATGGAAAGAGCTAGATCCACGAAAATGATGTCACCCAATGTATAGTATGATATTACGTATGAAAGTGAACATGTTTTTCAAAAGGTAATATTTTTTTTTATTTTATATCATTTTTTGATAATTTTTTTTAAAAATGTGCAATATCTCGATAATAGTCGATGCTAGCGTTCTAAAATTTATTTCAATTGTTTTCTAATGAAAAATTACATATGAAATATCTATTCGGGTGACTTTATTAAAGGTTTTGATTTTTTGATAATTTTATCAAAATTTCGCTCGAAAATTTAAGGGGGTTCTGAACATTCGATTGCGTATAAAAACAATAGGCTTCCAGTATTCACGGATTGTAATTTTTGTAACAAATTTCGTTCAAATCGGTCCATTCGTTCGTCAGTTATCATCTCCATAGACTCACTGACACACACACACACACACACATATACGCACACATACACACACACACACACACACACACACATACGCACACATACAGACATCACCTCAAAAATATTCGATTCGTGACCAGAGATACTTGAAACGTGCTCTCCCGTCGAAAACTCGAATTCGAATTTTCGACCCCGTCACAATATATATATATATATATATATATATATATATATATACTTTTCTTATACATTACTGTATATAAAGAAAATAATAAGAGGAAAACTAATTGAAACTTCAGATTCAAGTGAAATCACTGATTCGCTTGGAAGTTTAATGATTGAGAATAAAATATTTTTATAGACTGAGTTCATTGATAATTACATTTCTGATATGAAAATGCAGCATTACTCTGCAAATATGTACCTTTAAAGACAGGTGAAAATTTTATGTTAGAGTAAGTCTCTAACATAATTTTTTTAGACATTTTCAGGTTACTTGAACTATTCGAAAATGCGAAAAGCTTTGGAAACAGGGCTAATGTTATTTTTTATACTAGTGAGAATATTTTGGAATCTGAATATGAAGCAGTCGGCGATTTTTAATGTGAATCTTAAATTATGGGCAGATTGTAGATGTAGATATGATTTGATATTGGAAAATGATTCATTGGGATTCGGATGATTTTGATGAAAAAAAAAAACTCAAGGTGTTGAGAATAATTAAAAAACTTCAGCAATTATTCACAAAAATGTACGAAATGAAAGGAATTAAAGAAAAAGAAAAGGGTTTATTACAATGCAATTTTCTTATTTTATTGCAGAAAGGGCATTCTGAGTTTAAGGGCGTGGTTGAGTGACTTGTAAGAGAGAAGTGTCTTTCTCACACGTAAACTGTTATTAGGTTTAGGGCGCCAACATCGATATTTTACGCAACATCACTGTGCTGCAAGAACATATCAATGCTTTAATTCCAATCTATAGTTTTTTTGACACTATCGATAATATCGATTTTACGCTATCAATGTTATTGGTGACACTGATATTTAACTGCGATATTTGTCTTTGATGTTTTAATTCCCGCACAGCTTTATTAAATTAGATAATTCCTTTTGCTAGTATAATAACGTCCTTAAATTTTGTCCTTAAATTTAGTGTTTTAACAACAGATTCTTACACTTTGGAGGTCCACTTTCTGTCTGGGACGGGGACGAGCATCTTGATACTTAGGAAACACAATATAATTATAAAGAAAGTGTAACTACAGAAAAACATATGAAATTTTCCAATATAACCTTCCACCAAACTCAGCTTTTTAACCTTGTCATCTTAAATTACGTCCACACACTGCATTACCTTGTGCTCTCTCTTTTCGAAATAAAGCTAGGGTAAGAACCAAACTCTCTCCTGTGCCAATGACGGTTCGCGTATAGGCACTGTGGCACTGCGGTAGCGACAGTGCTCTCGCTCCCTCGCAGCCTCGCTTCAGCTTCCTATGTGCGCATGCGCACAACAATCAAACACCGTGGTGTTTGGCTGTTGTGCGCATGCGCACATAGGAAGCTGCACGCTAGGCTGCGAGAGAGAGAGAGCACTGTCGGAGACTGAGATGGAGATAGAGTACTGTCGCTCCCGCAGTGCCACAGTGCCTTTACGCGAACCGTCACTGTTCCTGCCACAAATATACAGTGTTCTTAGGAAAGTCGGTATATCCCTTATGATTTTTAAACCACTTACTGTACCGCCACGGAAGTATGGGTGCTACAAGTTCATTCACTTGACTGCGCATGTTCGCTTTCCTATAGATATACGTTGCTTAAATGGCGCTATGACACGAGATTTAAAAGTTATCAGGGGTATACAGACAGAGTTATAGGGGGTATATCGTAAGAATACTGTATACTTAGATAACATATTTGTATACATACGTCTAAGGCAGTAACCGGACCATATCTTGTTTTGGACGCACATTATAGAGTATAAGACTTTATTTAAATAAAAAATAGCAATCGGTTGGATCGGAACGTAGAATGGAATAGGTGCCTCTTGGATTGTGTCCAAACATGTTACTAACTACATTCCCGATATGTGAGCCTTTAAATTATTTTACAATTGCAATCGATATATTGAGTGATGATAAGTATACGGGTTAGTGTTTTCAAAACAATATAGTTTACCATGTACTAGTCAATTTTTGTAGCACATAATCAAGGAATAGTCTGGAAAATGTTGTAAAGGAATAGTCTGGTAATGTTCCTAAATAATGGATAATATTGATTAAATAATTACTCTCCATGCATTTTAAAATGTGCGATTTGCGATTTTAACTCAGCCGTAATTCCATGTTTACTTTGTTGTATAATTTTGCGCTTCGCCATATTTTCATTTCAAAAAAATTTTTTTTTGCTCTGCTGACTAAATAAAAGTGAACTTATGCTTGTTGACATAAAGTGAGATCATGCGGATTAATCGTGAAAAAGAAGATACTGCAAGAAAATGAAATATATGAATGTACAAAATGAAATGTACAAAAATTACAAAGAAGAATTGACAAAAATAGAATATTACAAAATGTACAGTATCCGATTATCTAATTAGTATACCGCGGCAATGCAGTATGAAAGAAACGTGCGAAAATTAACCATTTGGAATTTATAAACATTTCAAAAAATTAATAAAGGTATTTAAAATTTAGTAAACAGTTATTTTGGATTTTTATATTTGCGTAACAGAAGTGGTGCTGAATTAGTGTTTTATCTTGAAATTGTTTGTAATTTGTTATATTATTATCTAAAGAACTTCGTTCAAGCTAAAATTAATTTTTAAAATTTTATTTTATAAAGTTATTTTAAATAGTTTAATTGTTACCAGTAATTATTTGTTCTAAAATATAATATAATATTTAAATTGTGCTTGCATACCAAACAACGGATTATCACCTACGTTTTCAAAATCACAATTTTAGTAGTAAAAGGTTGGAAATCTTTGGATTAAAACGTAAAAGTGAATTAAAACTGTATTTCTAAGTTTTGTGGGAGATTTTTGCGTTAATTAGTAACTCTTTGAAAATCGCAGGTTTTAAACAGCAATTTAAATGGAATCTCTATCACCATGGTTTATTTTTCACAGGCTTACTCAACAATGAAAAGTATTAAGAAATCAAAATGGTTATATAATTATCAGCATTTTATGAGGAAGATTCTTTCTTATATCACGATATGCCATTTTTATAATTATTTTTTTGATTTGAATACTAAATAAATGGATATAAAAATATATCTTATAAATGAACGGTTTAATTTTTCTTTTAATCATATTAATTGCGGACTGCTTACAAAACTTTCATTTCTTTTGGCAAAGAATTTTCAAACTTATATATTGTGTTTAGCCAATAAACTTATTTAGCCGATTGTTGAAACAGAATAAGAGTAGAGCAGGTATATCTGCTAATACAATTTTAGTGTTTTCATTTAGTATATACAAACGGGATCATAATGTTTTATTCTTCAGATCTGCAAATACAGATCTACGAATTTGGCCGTAATTGTTAACTTGGCAACTTTTATTCAGCGTTGCCAAATTGAGGGAAATGTCGCCACATTGATAAAAACGACTCTAAATCAAAAATTCATTTAGCCAATTGTTGAAACAGAATAAGAGTAGAGCGGGTATATCTTCTAATACAATTTGTGTGTTTTCATTTAGTATATACAAACGGGATCAGGGTGTTGTATTATTCAGATCTGCAAATTCAGATCTACGAATTTGACGGTATATCGTTAACATGGCAAGTTTGTTTAAACGTAGCCAAAATAATGGAAATGTCGCCAAGATCGTGAAAATAACGCTTAATCAATGAAATTAATTTTGTTTTGTTAGAAGAGAGTACTGAAATGATGTTAAAGTAGCATTTGTCTGTCAGTCCAAACATCCTACTTATTAGTAACACTTTTAGCGAATTTTTAAAATGTCACCAAATTGATAAACATGTTTGTAAATCCATAAAAATGTCTTAAAATTGATAAAATTGCGCTAAATAAATGAAATTAGTTGTATTTTGTTAGCAGATAGTATTCTGATGATGTCGAATTGTCGCCAAGTGGAACTGTCAGTTTTATAGCCTCAGTTGGCGATAAATTTGGCGATTTTTAAAATATCGCTATATTGACGAAAATGTTTCCAAATTGGTTAAATGACGCTAAATTTATCAAAATAACACCGAATCGATGAAAATTCAATATTTTGCATAATTAAGTACGATTGAAAAAAAATATATATCCTGTTGCTAAGAAACAGAATAAAACCCAATGAGTTATTACAATAGTAAATATTTTTCGATTCAAATAATAAAGAAATTTCAATATATACACTACGTGACAGTTAAAATGAGACACCAAGAGGGAGTGGGCAGAAAAATATGCAAATGGCAGGGTAGACGCAGCTCACCGAATTATGTGAATGGTGCGAAATGCGAGGCTGTCCCGCACACGTTGAGTGAGATATAAGGGAAGGAACCTGCAGAATAGGCAATAGTCGCGCCGCTCTGTCTGCCAGGGAAATCATTTTGCAATTTATTTTGTCTCAGAGGAAACGTATAGTTGCAGAGAATGCCAGGCCTCCGCCATCCGAGGCAGTTCTAACAGACAGACGATTTCACTAGGGGTATAATAATCGGACTCAGAAGGGCAGGTTGGTCCGTACGTCAAATCTCAGAGGACAGCCCCCCTGCACGCGTCCACGGTGCACCTGCTGTGGCGAAGATGGTTGTAACAAGGGAATGTGGCACGTTTGAGGGGTGCCGGTAATGGCCAGAGCGACGTCATCACGCGTGGACCGACGCATCTGCCGGCAAGCGTTGGCGACTTGGCAGACCGCTCAGGCCACTTCCGTTCTCTTTTGCAGCATGTGCAGGACACCTTTGTACGACCCATATCGACCAGGACCATTATCCGCTAAATTGTCGCCGGCGACCTGCACTCATGGAGCCGGTTAAGAGGACTGCTATTGATCCAACAGCACAGACTCCTCCGTTTGCAATGAGGTCGGGATAGAGCAACGTGGACAACGGAATGGCACAGGGTCGTGTTGTCAGCCGAGTCACGCTTCTGTTTTAGCAATTACAGTCGCCCTGTACGAGTCTTGCGCCGAAGTGGTGACACGTCCAATCCGGCCGCATCTGTGGAACGCCACACCGCGCGACAAAGCGGTATCATGGTTTGGGGCGCCATCGCCCACGATAGCGGATCACCCCTGGTCCGTATTGAAGACACTATGATGACCCAAAGTTACGTGGATGACGTGCTGCGGTTGGTGACACTACCCTTCGTTCAGAGGATACCAATGCCATTTACCAGTAGGATAACGTCCGACCACACACGGCACGCATCAGCCAACATGTTAAGCAAGGTATCCAGGTGCTTCCCTGGCCACCAGGCTTCCCTGATCTGTCACAATCGAACACGTCTGGGACGTGATTAGACGTCGCTTGCGTGCGCTGCCACCGCCTCGTTTAGACGGCGAACTCTGGCAAATGGTTGACAGGGAATGGGCAGCCATCCCTCAGGACACCATCCGTAAGCTCATTTGACTCTGTACCTAGACGTACTGCTGCTTGTATCGCCGACCGCGGTGGTCCTACAACCTACATGTTCTGCAAGGTACCCAGGTGCTTCCCTTGCCACTAGTCTCCCCTGATCTGTCACAATCGAACACGTCTGGGACGTGATTGGACGTCTCTTGCGTGCGCTGCCACCGCCTCATTTAGGCGACGAACTCTGGCAAATGGTTGACAGGGAATGGACAGCCATCCCTCAGGACACCATTCGCAAGCTCATTGACTCTGTACCTAGATGTGCTGCTGCCTGTATCGCCGACCGCGGTGGTTCTACAACCTACTGATCAGACGGTGTTATTGCTCAGTGCATATAGGTGTATCATGTTGCAATAAACATCACTTATTGTTTGTTGCTGTCTCTCTCTGTTTGCCGATTTTTATCACTTTCTGTCCACTCCTTCTTGGTATCTCATTTTCACTGTCACGTAGTGTATAAATAACTTTTTATTGAAATTACATTTTTGATTGGATCATATATATCATTACGGACTTTGGATTTAACGAGTTTAGATTATTGATATTTTCAAATTCGTACACAATCTGTTTTATTTTGGGGAAACATTTTAAAATTTATATATTGTAGTAAGGGTTGTTGTTGATGAAACCCAGACCGTCCGACCTACCAGAAAGGTGTAAGGTAACTGTTTGGACGGTCGGGAAGTGCCACCCAATTCAGACCGGAACCCAGTGGGGGAGGCATCTACAGGGACCGTACCCTCCATTCCCTACCACCAACCTCTCGGAAGGACTTTCGGACCCACATGTTTAATGTGATCGTACTCCGCATGAACACGGCGGCAGTTTTGGCAGTGGCTGGAATCGAACCCGGGCCTACCGAGTGCAACTCCAGCGTGTGTGTTGAAGACGCAGACCGTCCGACTCGTCCAAAGGACTCCAGCGTGTGTGTTGAAGACCCAGACCGTCCGACTCGTCCAGAGGACTAAGAGCAGCTATTTGGACGGCCGGGAAGTCCAGCGTGTGTGTGTAAATTTTTAAGCAAATGGTTTTATTTTAGATCAGTATATCACCAAGTGCTAAAGTGACCAATTAAAAAAATAAATTTGAAATAACTTTTCGGCGTAGATTTAGCATTGACACTAATTCTGTCATATTATGCCTAAATTTTCGTTTTATTTTATTTCTGGCTCAACAGGTTGTTAATAATGTTTTTTTGACAGCAGCTATTTTGATAGCCCTTAGTTAAATTCAAAATTGATAACATTGGATAACATTATTCTATCGTTATACTAACTATGAGACTGGAAAAAATTTAAAATGAAATATTTTTGAATTCGATTCATAAACACCAATAATATTGTAAAAGTCTATACTATATAATAAATGATTTCACTTTTAAAGATACATTTTTCTTGACTGTCTGTCATCTTTCAAGAAAGCTGGACTGAATAAGGTCGCTGCGAGTCATAATTGAAATTTATGGTATTAATTGACCATCGTTTCCAGACTGCTTAGGTCAGTCATGGGGGAAACCTGTTTTACGCCCTGGCACAATCTACTGTGTATGGTTACTTAAAAATTTCTCAGTGATTCTTTTTTACCTTGAATAATTCGAAGGATGATAGAGTTTTGCATTTAGTTGAGGCATGTTTCATCTAGCGGTAAAAAAAAAAAATTCATTGCAGAACAGTTCTGACTCGCCAATTTTTTCCAACCGCTACGGTTGGTGTCATAAAATGGAATGTATGCGTAATACTACTGTTAAAGTAAGAGGTGGAACCTATGTATATATATAGTTGATGCTCCACATGTATAAAATATGAGATCAGAGAAATTTAGATGCTAAATCCCTATAGATAATCTGGAAAAAATAATAAATATCGAGTTTCTGGCGGAATTTGGCGAACATTTTCTTTCAGTGATTGTAATGCTTTTTCGATGTAATGCTTTTTAATTCTCAGTGATTGTGATGCTTTCTTAACGATGTGTTTACGTTTGCAATCTTTTCTGAATTTAAGTATAAATCAAATAGTTTATTGTTTTTTTAGGTAAGTGAATAATATATGTAAGTTACGTATACTATTTAAGGTATTTAGTTAATTTTTTGTTGGCACAAGATTTAGTATTATTTTAACTATATTTTTCAAGCTGCAAATAAATACTTATTTTAAGTTGTAGTCAAATTGACTTTCAAGCACTTGCTTTACTATTCGAAAATATTAAGACCTTATTTTATGGTTTTATGCTTTTGTTGTGGGTGTAAAGACTTACAATGTCATAAACACAAAATCCGCCTATAAGGGGCGTTCCTAAAATTAGTAAGACACTCCCATAGCAGATATCAGCATCCATGGAACGATTTCGCGCTTACTATACGCGTCACTAGTTTCCGTAGGGTTCATATTGGAAAACGAACTCCAGAACTGTAAACATTCTCATACCATGGTGTACTACCAAGGTATCTGGTATGCCTATGGCTTTAATGACAATGGTTAAGATGGTTCAAAGTTCTTTATTATTATACTACTGAAACGATTGCTTATCGCAATCATACACATGGGAAATTACACATGGTTTGCTAAAATATTTACATAATTGGATATTGGTGTGCATGTTTGTAAGGTGTGGATTCGATATCTCCTGAAAAAGTTCATACACTTCTACAAAGGCATACACCGGTTCATACACCGGGCCTACCGAGTGCAACTCCAGCGCGCTAACCAATGGGCTACCGCGCCCTATTGTAGTAAGGGTATATCTTCCAATACATGGGCATAATCTTTTAATCTACGAAAATATAAATGATCATGTCCGTCCGTCCCTGTAACGCTTGGCGAAAGATTTGGAGGGCTTTTTTTAAATGTTGGGAAATTGATGAAAATGTTGTAGAATTGCTAAAAATGCTGCCAAATTGATAAAAATGGTGTCAAATTAATTAAATTAATTTTGTTTTGAAAGGGGAAAGTATTGTAATGATGTATCGGTAGTTTTTGACTGTCAGTCCGTTCTGCTCGACAACAAATTTGGCGACCTTTTAAAACGCGGCCAAATTACGCAAATATCGCCAAATTAACGAAAATATCGCCAAATCGATAAAACTGTTGTCAACTTCATAAAATGATACCAAATCAATGAAATTAATTGCGTTTTGAAAGATGATAGTATTGTAATGATGTTTCAGTAGCGTTTGTCTCTTAGTCCAACTGTCCTACTTTCTGACAAATTTGGCGACTTTTTAAAATGCCGCCAAATTAAGGAAAATGCGACCGAATTGATAAAATTGTTCTAAATAAATGAAAACGACTCCTAATTTATAAAAAAAATTAATACTTTGTAAAATTAAGTTCTATTTCCTTGATAATTACAGTCGTTTTGAGGGAAATTAAATAATGGTTTCTGTAAATGTGTTTACAAACGGAACCAGGATGTTTTTTTCTTTTCAGATCTGCCTGTGAAGATAATTTTGTATAGCGAGAACAGAGATCTCTATACGTCTTTTTAGGAGAAAAAAATTAAATATTTTAATGAAATGTTTAGAATAACAATGTCATTTAAAGTATTATAGGAATATGCACATAATTGAAGTTTTAATGTCTTTATATTATATATTCCGTGCGAAGAACGGGTACATAATATAAAGTTATAGCTAGTTGATTAATAAGTGGGTATATAATATAAAGTTATAGCTAGTTGATTATATATGTATATATAATAAGCGGGTGTATAATAAAAAGTAGATTATCAAAATTAAAGGACTTTTCTACATCTTGATACATTTTCTGCTGTTCCCACGCCAACTGGTTATATATTTCCACTTAAAACGACAATTAGGTTTATTTTCGTACCCGACATTAACCATAAAACATGCATGTAAAGTAAATATTTAACGTTTTCAACTCACCAAAATGTATAAAAATTTTGTTTGTGATATAAAATAAAAGAAATATATTAATATATTGTGAATCGCGAGAATTTTCTCGATTGGTTTAAAATACAGTTCAACGTTGCTTATTCCAAAAATCTCTGCATACAGTTTTGAATACGTTACACCTTAAATAATTAAGGATAATGGAACAAAATGCAATTGAATACAAAAATAATAATTGTTCACGGTGCTCCAGATGTAGCGGATGAAACATTAAGACGATTCATAAAGCAGCATTGCCAGTAGAATGACAAATGAAGAATAATGAGGTCAGAGCAAACATATTCGAGTGTATTAGTGCTGAATTAACTTTCAGAAGTCATTATTTTTCCCAAACAGTATATGCTATATACAGGAAGTACTGTAACGAGGTTAAGCATCCGAAAATCAAGCTTTCGACAGACTTATTTCCCTTGAAAATTCTACAATTGGAATAAAATAATTTTTAGAACAATATACAGGGTGGCTATAAAAGAACTTCCCCTGTTTGGAAGCGTCTGTAGCTAAAACTAATGAACGAAATAAAACCAAATTTCAAATACAGACTGTGGAAGGTATTGGGAGATGAATTCCGCAAAAAAAAAAAAAAAAAAGCCGCCGATAGGGGAGATTTTGGCGCTGTCGGAACCGAAAACGTGTGAATAATTACAATGAACACACGCAAAATGGAGTATGCAGCATTTCAATAATGTTTTAGTAATAAAAAATGAACATACCATGAATGAACATACCAAAACATGAACATACCAGTTATGAATGAATTTATGAATGAAGATTATTTTCTGTGAGTTTCTTAAATTCATTCATAACTGTATGGTATGTTCATTTTTTATTACAAAAACATTATTGAAATGACAAAAAATGAACATACCATACAGTTATGAATGAATTTATGAATGAAGATTATTTTCTGTGAGTTTCATAAATTTATTCATACCTGTATGGTATATTCATTTTTTATTACTAAAACATTATTGAAATGTTGCATATTCCATTTTGCTTGTGTTCATTGTAATTATTCACTCGTTTTCGGATCTGACAGCGCCAAAATCTCCCCTATCGGCGAATTTTGGTACAATTTTTATTTCCTTTTTTGCGGAATTCATCTCCCCATGCCTTCCACAGTCTGTATTTGAAATTTGGTTTCATTTCGTTTATTAGTTTTAGCTGCAGACGCCTCCAAACAGGGAAAGTTACTTTATGGCCACCCCGTATGTTTGTATGTGTGTCTTTCCAGTGATATATTCCCAAAAATTTCTTTATTGGAATTACATATTATGGAACTATTTTCTTTTAGTTAATCTCGATGTTTCTTGAGCCAAGAAAACTTGTACCAGAAGTCTTAACAGTAGACATTCTACCCGTAAAAGATATTTTGTTAGCAACAAGTTGAGCGAGCACCTGTGACCGAAAGGGTCCCTTTCCTGTTTCAGATTCAAAAAGACATGGTTTTTATCCAGGATAAGGTTAGAGAGTTCTGTGTATGCATACATGCTAATAATGTTTTGAAACATACTTTAAAATCTAGGTCTCGATTTATGTAGCTCTCGTCTACATTAAAAGAACAAAGTTCCAAAACAACCAACCCATTCCAATCCTAGAACAGAAAACATCTATATACGAAAATTTCTTATTGAATTCTTCATATGACAAGAAAAGATGTTTGCACCCTACAGGGCAATGACTTCTTCATTCCGCAGGACATCTGTATACACATTGTTCAGTATCCAAACACACACTCACGCGTTTAATCCAAGCAAAAAGGACCAATATGTTTTGGCGCCCATGGTGACGGATTTGATGACGAATATTGCTAAATATCGCGCTCTTAACGATATTTTTGACAACGTCGTTAACTTAGTGACTTAATATAGTCAAATTGATAAAAATATCGCCAAATGGAGAAAAATAACGCAAAATGAAAGAAAATAACTCAAAATTAATGAAAATTTAATACATTGTAAAATTAAGTTAACTTCTTTTTATCATCCCTATCGCTTTAGGGCAATTAATATTCTTGAATATAAATATGGTGAGTTTAACGGTTTGTGGTATAGGTACGATTTTTTAAGCGAGTTTAAAGTTTCGTAAATTGAATGAGTGAGAGGTGTTATAATAATTACGTTCCAATCACGGCCGTGTTTATAGTTTGCACGTAGGTAGGTGGCTGGTCATCTGCCGCCCCCGCCCCGAAGCCAAAATCCTGCATTGTCCCTTTCTCCACCCCCATTTCCTTCTGTAAAGATAATATGTAAAATAAACATTATAGGTAATAACTAATGCGTTGTCTTTAATGAAATAAAAGCCTTGAATTCACGTCCAGAAACTATACTGTATTTACTTTATTCGCAACTTTTTGCAGATTTGTTGATGATTATTCATCAACAGTAGCAAAGCGCCGTCAGCACTCATTGATTCAATTACTGTACATTTTTTAAATACTTTCACCTAACCTTTTTCGCAGCAAATGCTTGAATGAGTTGTTTAAATAATTTTTTGGCCAGCTCCGCTTCTATTCAGAGCACGGCTAAGGAGTTTAACCTGTCTTGTTGCATGCTGCTCCTCATATACTGCTTGATTTTTTTAAACACAAGAATGAACGTTCCGCGCTGCAGTTGCTTGCGGCTGTGCATAAAAACATACGTATAGCAATGTCCACGTTGGGATATACAAGGTGAAATTGCTTGGATTTCGCATGAAACAACTGACTCAATGTTAATAGTGAAGACAGGAACACTCTAGATGCGCTTTTTTGAAGCAGATATTTCAGGTGATGACATTCGTCGAAGAAGGATCTCTCCAGATCATCCGGGTAACTTTCAACCAGATTTGTGGCAAGAATGTCAATTTCCTTCGCTCCTTTGAAGTAATGTCATCAAAGACCTCAAACTTTTTCAGAATATTTTGATACGCCAGTCGTCGATTTTGGAATTCCGAAAACAAGGTGTCGATGACTGGGAGGAAAGATTGGGTTCTGAATACATCCTCAATACTCAGTGCCTCCTCTTCAGGTTTAAGGGAAGTGTCAGTCGTAGATTCATGAAAGTGTCGCTTTCTCTTTGTCTTCCTTTTTGTATTAGACTCGTACATCTTTTCTGCAGGTGATAACTGCAGAGCCATTATTTTATAATCGTTGAATATCTTGCATTCCTGCTTCACATATTTAATAAGGGAATTATACAACTGCAGTACTGTACCTACATCTATGCTCGCTTGTTGCAGTAAACTATTTGTATCATTCAAACGGTCTAAGACGCTTCTCCACAACACAAGCATAAAAGCAGTTTCATATCTCCTCAGATTACGCCTCAGTCCAAAGGCCTAACATTTCACTGTAGACTTTTCATTTTCATCATTCTCAGTGAAAGACAATGCATCGTGAATCTCTGTGTAGGACTCATGCACTGCTTTGCATGCATCACTTCTGGCAGACCATCTAGTCTGGGACAAGGACTTAAGGGATTTTCCTCCCTTAATCCATGAACTCAGAATCTGCCATCGATCAGTTGATGCGCTGAAGAAATAGTAGAGTCCCTGAAGTAGTAGAAAAAAGGAAACAGCTTCTTCAGAACTTTCGGCAGCCAGGTTTCCTACGAGATTGGGGGAATGAACGGCACAAGGAACATATTGAGCTAGAGGATTTCGATTTTTGATCTTTGCCTGTAAACCTGTGTATGGTCCTGATATATTCGTCGCATTATTGTATAATTGTCCCCTACAGTTGCGGACATCAATGGCGTGTAGTTCTAGGAACTGCATAACAACTTTCTCAAGCTCTTCGGATTTGTGTCCCGCGTTGGGTATAAACCTCACGAACCGTTCCACCGGTGAGTCATCTTTGCAAACATATCTCAAGATTACTGCTAATTGATCACAATGGGAAATGTCTTGTGTGGAGTCGACAATCAAGGAAAAGTACTTAGCGTCTTTAAGTTCAAGTATTATTTCAGAAGTCACCATATTGGCCATTTCTCGGATGAAATCTTCATAAATGGTAAAGGAAAAATATAAAGTGGATCTACTGCCTTGATTGCCATATCTTGATATGTGTTCTGCCTGAAATGGGCCGAATTGTGCAATTAGTTCCATGGCCATCCAGTAGTTGTCGTTATGTAATGATCCGAAATGTTCAACGGAACCTCTGAAAGGAAGCCCGCTTGCAGACAACGATGTCATAACGGCTACGACCCTTTTCAATACGTTTGTCCATTAGTTTGTTTCAGAATTCAGTTGCAGGACGAGACCTTTGTCGACTTCTCTGTTAGCATGTGCTCTATTCAACAACTGTATCATGGAGCTCTTATGTGAGTCGCTGTTTTCGTGTTTGGATACACCAGTTTCTCCATTTTTCCAATAGTTGAATTCTTCTCCTGCGAACTGGGAAGAAGATAGGTCGCCGAACAAATGACCTGTTTTCTCAGAATATGTGAGCAGCTCTCATAAAGCTGTTTCACCATTCTTCAGTGTACGATGGAACAAATGCTTTAAAAGAAA